>CAUYQG010126785.1:0-37172 GCA_963574415.1 Tarsius wallacei | reverse complement strand
TGTAATGCCTCTGCGGTGTCCGTGGACAAGTTCCGTGTGGGGGAGCAGGCCCCCTGGGAGAGATCTGGAGTCTTTCTGTGTCCTCTTCTGCGGAGGTCTCACAGACCACGCTGCCCGGTCGCCATCTTGGCCCCTCCTCCGGCCAATATTTTTTAATTTCCTTTAGGGCCTGCTGTCATGATGCTACACCAGAGTCAGGTTGAAATTGGATATCTTGTTGCCACAAAACCTGTTTAGTCAGTCTTATGATCTCTATTTTAATTTTTTTTTTTTGAGTTGGAGTCTCACTCTTGCCCAGACTGGAGTGCAGTGGTCGCTCCCGGCCACCGCAGCCTCCACCTGCTGGACTCTGGCGATCCTTCCACCTCAGCCTTCCAAGTAGCTGGAACTACAGGCGCGCGCTACCACGCCCAGCTAATTTTTGATTTATTGTAGCGATGAGGTCTTGCCAAGTTGCCCAGGCGGGTCTCGAACCCGCGGGCTCAGGCAATCCACTCACCTCAGCCTCCCCAAGCGAGGGATTACAGGCTGAGCCACCGAGCCGGCTCTATTTTAATTTTAATGCTAGTCAGTAGTGCCTAAAACTCCACAAGGGAGAGATATAATGAGATATATCTGTCTTCTTTTGTGTTCATAGCCTGGGATTTTTCAGGTTTTTCTTAGTCCAGAAGGGGGTTCATTCAGTTGGCTGGAGGGCTTAGAGTTTTATTTTTAGTTTACAGTTCAAATAACGGATTCACCATTTATTTTCTGTGGCCTTCTTCAATTTCTTTAACCTCTCTAAGGCTCACCTTACTTATTTGTAAAACTTGCTACCTACCTTGAAAGGCTGATGTTGGTTTCTATTTCAACCTTCCCTTCATTTCTTTGGACAGATCTTTGTTTCAGGGTTTGGTTTTCTGCAGTGAGGTCATATGCGTATATGCCTGAAGATTCAATTATACATAAATGGCACAGACTTGACAAGGTCCATTCATAGACTGAGTGAGCAACTCCAAAGCTGAATTTCTTGACTCTTGTTTGCAGTTGAATCACTGGATAATTATCCAACTTGTATACATGGGAGTGTCCAAAAGGCAGAGGTGATGAATTAGAATACTTTAAGACATTTGATGTTTAATGGATAATTCATCATAAAGCCTGCAGTTTTCTTATATGTATAGTATTATTTAATTTTGTTAAAATCATATATATTTATATTTTAAGCCATATTTATCTGTTTTTTGGAAAACCAGACATCAACTTGTGTGTTACTATCTTTTAGTGGTGAAATTATTGTTTATATATATATGTATATATACATAAATATATATATTTTTTACTTTTAATTTTTTTATTTTAAAGATGTGGGGTACAATTCAGGGTTAGGTATACAAATGTTCATTATGCAGGTACCCTTGTTGATGAAGTGTGTTCCCCTCCCCCTGCAGTTTCCCAATACTTTTAAAACTTTTCTTATAGTACTATGATAATTGTTCAAGGTCTGCTTATGAGTGAAAACATGTGATACTCAGTCCTTTGTTTCTGTGATAGATCACTCAGTATTATAGACTCCAAGTCCATCCAAATTGACCTGCCATATGACCCCACAATCCCCCTACTGGGAATATACCTGGAGGAACACAAATCCCTCTATGAAAAAGATACCTGCTTAGTATGTTTATTGCAGCATTGCTCACAATAGCAAGAACATGGAAACAACTGTGCTGCCCAATGAAAGAGGACTGGATTAAAAAATGTGGTACATATACACGATGGAATATTATGCAGCCATAAAGAAGGACAAAATTATGAATTTCACAGCCTGCAGATTTTTAATACCTGACACCCATTAAATATTGGGCACTGAGCTAGTCACCAAAGAGGATGGGCTGGGTCAGAGAAAAGGGTGATGGTGAAGAAGACCTAGGATTACAATGGGAAGAGTTGGATTAAAAGCAAGAACCCCTAAAATTTGAGGAGGGTCATCTACTTAATTTTGCATACTTTGAGCCTCCAGTCCATACTGTTTTAACTACCCCCCAGTCCTTTCTGAGTTTCCTCTCTCTGGATCTTAATTGCCTTATCAAAGAATTTAAGAAGAGTTCGACTTGACCAATGACTTGTGAACTTATTACCTCAGTTCGTTCAGGCTGTTATAACAAAGTAACTTAGGATATGATTAATAAATAATGGGAATTTACTTCTCCCAGTTCTGGAGGGTGTGAAGTTCAAGATCAAGGTGATGTCAGATTCAGTGTCTAGTGATAGCTGCTTTCTGCTTAAAGATGGCACCTCTTGCTCTGTCCTTGATCGTGAAAGGGGTAAGGCCATTCCCTTCAACTTCTTTTATAAGGGCACCAATTCCATTCATGAGGACAGAGCTCTCATGACTTAATTGCTTCCCAAAAGGCCCTACCTTTTAGTACTATCACACTGGATATTAGGTTCTAGCATATAAAATGTGAAGGGATGCAAACATTCAGACCATAGCATATATATAGAAGCAGAGACTTTCACTTTCTTCCCTGTAAGTCTTGTAACATAGAAACTACATATGTAAAACTGATTAAAGTGGTGCTGCCTTGGTTGCGACAGGAGAGGTTCCCTCTCACCTCTTCCTCATGACTCCTAATAGATCCTTCACTCAAGTACCACTGCCCTGTCAAAAGAACTTTGTCCTGTATCATCTTGGCTGATAATGGTAACAAGTCACTATTCCAGCCTCCCGCAGGACTAAGCCCTTCACATACCTTAACTCAGTCAACCCTTGCAATACCCTTGGTTCTTATAAAAGTTAAGTAATTTGCCCAATCACAGCTAATTTGAGCACAGAAACTCAGAGCCCAGACCTGCTACCTCCCCACACCTCTGCCCTCACTCCCTCCTAACAGCCCAGGCTCCTTGATCAGACCCAGTCCAGATTAATAGAAGCAAGATAAAGTATCTATTCTCAGAGAGATTAGAAAATAAAACATTTCTACTGGTTAAGTCGTCAGACATTGGGGGAGGGGCATTGCTTGCTGAGTCTGGGTTCCCACCAAGGTGGAAGCTCATTATGTAGCAGCTTGTAGTGTATGTGCCAACACCTCCCGCCCCCAGCAACCACACAGGCAAAGGTTTGATGGAGCACAATTCAAACAGGCATTCATTAGGCACCAGGCCCATGTCTGCTTAATCACAGGCAGAGAAAGAGCAAAGAAATTGGATCAGCCTATATGTGCCCTAGCAAAAAACAATGGTAGGTTTCAATACTTGCAAAGTCTGTTTTCTAATGATGTGCATCTTAGAAACTTGGGGTTGAAAGGAAATTTAGCATATAGAACCCCCCTGCACAAATCATATATCAATGAACAGTTATTTACCGAATGCTTCCCATGCACCAGGCACTGGGTCAGGTGCCAGCCTCTGGGTCAGGTGCTGAGGATAAGGATGTCTCTGAATAATAAGCACTCTGTGGATTTAGAAACCTGTTCCAATTTACTAGAAAACCTCTGCTTCAACCACATCCTTCCATAAATCACAAATTCCAGTCTTTGCAAGATCTTTGATGAGTCCCATCCATGGCTTGGCATTAATGGTATTAACTTGGGCAAGTCACTAAATGGCTCTCACACACAATTCCCTGCATAAAGTGCTACTGCTGATTCTCTTATCTCATTATCTGAATCTTTTTCTTTCTGGACTCTGATTCAGGTGCCACCCCTTCCAGGACACATCCTGACAGACCTAGATAGGAGGGGTGCCCATCCTATAGGCTTCCATGCATCCTGGGTGTGTTTATGTTACTGCTGGCTTCTACTCACTGCAATTGTTTCCATGTCTGGCTCACCAGCCCACACTGAGATGACAAAGGTGCATACTAAATGTGTCAGGAGGGAATTGAGCATGTCTGAGCTGTGGTTACTTTTGTGAAATGAGATGCACTAGGAATGGGATCCCTGGTAGAGCCTACCTAGCTAAGATATTCATTGGCTCTCAGATCAAAGGTTTGCCAGGCAGGGCAGACATTAGTTTCCGGGAGTTGGGTGATGTCCTTGGAGGTTTCCAGTCAGGTCTGCAGCACATACTGCTTTTCCCAGAGAACCTGAATAGAAGCTTGGATTATTTGCACCCTAGGTAAGCCTGGTTACTCAGAGCTATTATTACACTCTCCATGAGAACCTCTGGACTTCAACATCATGGAAAGGGTAAACAAGTTTTGGGACTAAACAGCCTGGGGCCAGTCTTGGGTCTATCATTTACAGGTTATTTATCCTTGGACAAGTATGTACCTTTTGGGGCTTATTTCCTAATCTGTGATAGGAATGTGATTCATACCACCTACAGTTATTGTGATGATTAGTTCAGTGTGAGCTATGATACCTAGATTGGCCAGCATGTGCCCCCATAGAATGACATGTAGCTTTTGCATCTAATAAGCAGTAGTGTTTCACTCTGAAAGAGCGAATACCTATGAGAAGTTGTGACTTCCTGGTTGGTGTGTGCTGGCTGCAAATCACAGGTGGCAGAAAATCATCATTTTTCCAGACTCCAGAATTTTAGTTAAATATGCACAATTTTATTGATTGAAGAGATTAGGACAAAAACATTAAACCAAATACAGGACAAAGCACCAGAGGCCATAGATTCCCCACCATGCATGTCACCAATCTCTCCTCCTCACAAGGTACTTAAAAAATAGGGGAGAGGGAAGGAAAAAAAAGGTCCTTCTTGACACAGCACCATCTTCAGAATGTAAAAAAAAAACTTCTCTCCTTTAAATCTTCCATTAGCAAAATAGAATCAAGGGCAAATCCATGGCCGCCTTGTCTCCTGATTATGAAGGGTGAAGCCGCCCTCCTGGGAATGGGGGGACAGAGCTCCTGCTAAGCAGGCATAAAGCATCCAAGAGTCTGCACACACATGCCACAGACTATAATGAAGCACAGATTCAAGTAACATTTACATACTAGAGTCCACGTGTTACCTACCCAAAAAACATGACCATTTCACAAAACATATACAGGCAGTCAAATCCAAACAAGTGAGGTACTGGGAACACAAATATTTATGCCAAAAGAGTTCTGTATCATACAGCAATAGAAAAGCTATAATAAAAAACATTTTGCCACTCGAAATCAAATCAAGCTATCTAGAAAAGCCAAATAAAAGGTTATTTCAGGGACAGAAATACTCAAACAAGGAAAAAAATTATAAATGTTAACTACAGCATGTAACATGTCATCCCAAGTCAACCCGTAATTGAAGTACTGGCTTAATACATCACAATGTGACATTTTCCTTAATAAATAGAAGAGTTTTTGAAAATACAAAGGTGCGTATTGGGATAGAGAGCTGTTTTATTTATATCATCCTCGCTTTCAGCTTATTATCCTTCCCGCTTGTCTCTACTGAGGGTTTTTGTCCAAACCAGAGGGCCTTCCAAGCCAAAAGGATCATTCTTTGTAAAGAAAACTAAATAGCTGCCCTGTATTTTATACATGTGGGACAACCTGCTTTGTTTCACTAGTTTCTAATAAAACAAAGACAAATGTTTAGTTGAGATCAGAGCGCTGCAAAAGCATCAGACTCCAGGAGCTTGCTGATATCTCAGGCCATTGCTATCATCTCAGCAAAGAGGAATGCCTGTAACACAAACCCTCAACGTTCCAAGGAAACAAATTAGAAAGGAGTTGGATGTCTCGCTCCCTTTCTTCTTCCCTTTCCCTTCCCCCTTTGAACTATGATAACAGTAATGCATCTGGAAGTTTGACTTCTAATAGCTTCCTGCCACAAACCAATTGACACAAAACAGAATAGCTTGTTAAAGGACAGATTTTTTTTCCCCTTCAGGGAGCAAAGCATTAACATGTCATTTCCTGACCGGGATATTAAATAGTTTATTTAGAAGAAATGAGTTGAAGAGAGTGATTAAGAGACACAAACTGGACTTTTGTTTTCTTCTAGTTTAGCACCCAGGTTTCATGTCAGTCTGTGTGCACCGAATTTTTTTAAGTGAACCCCATTAATTATCAGATAGGTGGTTGGCTTGTTTAAAAAAAAAAAAAATTCCTCGGCCAATTGTTCCTTCCCTGAATCATAATAAGAAGTTAAATGCTAACAGTGCGATGCCAAGATGTGTGTTTGAGGCAGAGAGTTTTGATTCTGTCAGGATCTGCAACTATTTTGGAACAAAATGAAAAGTGGGGTAGGCGGAAGTGGCCGGAGGGGCAAGGGGTGGTCTCCCAGGCTATGTCAGGGAAGACAAGCTCCAGGGGGCTCCCGTCCATCTGACCCCAACCCCCATCCCACATCTCTTGCCCCCCACCCATGCTACATGTACAGTCAGCTCCTTGAAGGATTTCCTTCTCTGAATCCAGAAACTTAAGAGTGTGAGTGTCTTTCTTGCTACCAAGCCAGGCGGTATATGCTCCCTGGAAGAAATCCTTTCCGCTGCCCTCTCTCGCTCCTGTTACCTGCTAAGTCTCTGTGGGCTGTGAGCTCAGTTAAAGAAAGGGTCCAAGTTCTCTTCCATGTTGACGTCCGGCACCAGCTGGTCAGACACTTCCTTAGCACCATATCCTGAATTCGAGACGCTAAAATCTGTAGAAAACCAAGGATGGTCCAGAATTTCCTGCGAGGTCAGCCGCTCTGAGGGCTCCCGTCGCAGAATGCTTCGGATGAGGCACTTGGCCTTGGGTGACAGAGTCTCTGGAATGTTGAACTGACCACGCCGAATCTTGCTGAAGAGGGAGCTGGGCTCAATGTCATGGAAAGGGTACCGCCCCACCAACATGGTGTACAGCATCACCCCCAGGCTCCACACGTCGGCTGCTTTGCCAGAGTAGCTGCCACTGGTGTTCAAGATCTCCGGGCTTACATAAGCCGGGCAGCCATGTTTGTCGGAAAGGGAATCATCATCTCCCCGCAGGATGTAGGCATCTTCCAGGCTTTCCAGCTTGACTCGAGTCCTGCAAGAAAAGCAGCAAAACATAAGCTCCTGAGGGCGCTGTGGGACACATTGTTGCCATCATAATATTGCCCCTGTGACAATGTTTCTGAAGAGCCCCTTCCTATTCATTACTTCTGACTGACCAAACATTACTCATTCACTCCTTCACTCATTCATTCATTCATTCATCTGACAGGCCAAACATTACTGCCTGAGCACCTTCCAGTTGCCAGACACTATTCCAGGGCTAGTGACACATGGGTGACAAGACTGACAAGGTCTTTCCATGAAGTTTATAATCTGTTGGGAAACTCAACCTCTAGTAACTAAACAAGCCATAAATAACATTATTATCACCCCTGTGATAAGGGGACAAGAGATTAGGTAATTTTCTCAAAGTCACATTTGCATAACCAAAAGGCTTCAAAGGATCTGAACTAAGATCTAACCAACTGGGATGCCCCCAAAAGCTCTGCCTACAATTTTCGGCAAACTTCTGACTAACACGATAAAACACTGTCTGCAAAGACCTTTCACATTACTTAGTTGCATTCTGGCCTCAAGACAGTCCTTTTTGTTCACTCGTAGGATTTTACTATCCCATTTTACAGATTAGAATATCAAGACTCAAAGAATATGAGTAACTTGCCCAAATCTTTTATGTGGGAAATGGAGAATGCTTGACCCAGTATCTTCCTAAGTTGATGCTGTTGCTCTCTCTGCTATGTGAGCTACCTGTTTAGGTCACAGGCAGGAAGCAGGGAATGTTCCACCCAAGATCCTTCTCAAACTATTCACCCTGCCATCAATTTCCCCTCTGCTATTTAAGGACTATAGTGCTTGCTGATGGGAATGTAGGACTCTTCTGGCCACGTTAGGGAAAAGGAGGTGGAGAAATGTCACATTAAATTCCGAATCCTTGGAACCTGGCACTCATCCTTACACAGTAAGGCTCGATGTCATCATCAGGTATGAAATAAATGTAGTGCTCAGTAAATACTTCTGTGAGTTGCGTTCTTATCATTAACGGTACCTAATTTGCTGTGCAGAGGGATTTGGAACTATAATTGGCCTCCGCCCAGCACGCCAAGCTCCCAACCCAGCCTTCTCTCCTAAAGTGTCTATTGAGATTCCTGTTTTTCTGCCCTACTGTTCACTAAGTGAAAAGTCAGGAATTACTACATTCCGGTGCTTGAAACTAAAATCCTCCCCCTACTCTCCTGGCCAGAGCACTGCCCTGCAGAGTTCTTGTGGTTCTCGGGCCCCATAAACTCAGTTAATCCACTCTGCCATCATACCCACTAAGGCCTGCAGTGAAGGTGAGGAAGAACAGGGAGGAGCTGGAGTTAGGATTAAGGCAGCATCTGCAAGGGCCATATCAATCACATCACATGTTTCTTTCATCTCCAAAGGGCACATCCAAGCATCTACCCTGTTTGCCCTGAAGTGTTATGAAGCTCAAAAGAGCAGAGAATAAGAAAGTGCTTGGAGAAACCACAATGGTGTCATAAGTCAGAGCTTGTGACTCAAGTCCACCTCCTGCTGTTTTTCTTCCTCCCTCTGGCTGCAGGTCTTCGCCTTTTGGGGTGATCACCACAGCCACTAAAAGTCGCAGAAAGGGGTGAGGTTCAAACTAACCAAAGGAATGTTGCTGAGAGCTCCCTGTAGCAAAAGGTTTGGTGAGATTCTGGCTTGATTCTAAAATTTCATATGTGGATTACAGGCGTTCCAAAGATCAGGGAGTGGCTACTTCCCTGTGCTCATTTCCACTAATAAACAATAAACAGTATCATGGGAAAAGGCCTTGAGCTCGGAGTTAGGAGGGCAGTTTCCAGGCCAGGCTGCTTCTCTCACCTGTTGTGTGGCTGTGGCTCAGTGGCTAACCTCTCTGTTTTTTGGCTTTAAAGAGGAACACTGAACGAGACAGTCACTTTTTTTTCCAAAAATGCTTTATGTGGTAAAATAGACATAGCATAAAATTTGCCATCTTAACCGTTTTTAAGTGTGCAGTTCATTGGCATTAAGTACAGTCACACTGTTGTGCAACCATCTGGACAAGGCGATCTTAAAGGCTCTGCCAGTTTTAAGATTCTGGCATTCTGTCATATACAGCAACACATCTTTTAAACCTTTTTTATTTACTCACCCTCACTCTATTACACTCTATAGAATACCTGTTCTTCTCCTGCACCGATAGCTAATGTTCTACAAAGAAAGGAAGGATCTACATGAGCTAATCTGGAATTGAGCTGATGAAAAACAAATGTCTTTCTTCCTTTTGCATTTCCTAATCTAAGGTGGCAGGTGGAGCTGACAGGCCAGCCTCACTAGCTGTTTGAAGCCTGGATGGAGGTGAGAAGGTGAAACCCAAGGAAAAGGGAGTGGGAGAGGAGCATGAAGGAGGGGAGGGGAAGGGAGGAGGGGAGGAGGAGGGAGCGGCCTCCAACCACAGATTCCTCCACCTCACCCTCACTCTTCATGCTCTCGCCTGACTTCAGGGGCTAGCCAGACTCCTCACTCCCGATTTCACAGCAAAGCAGCCATGGGAAAAATGACAACTGTGGAGGTGATAACAGCAATAACAAGCTCTAACATCCGTGTGACAGGGGGCAGTCTGGGGAAATGAGGGCGCACCTTGGAATCAGTGGATCCAGGTTTGGGGCTGGTTTCCTTTGTCAGAACTCTCCAGGGGTGTCTCAGTTCATCCAAGTGGAGGCCAGCAGGCTGGCATGGCTGCAGGTGACCCCCACAGCCTCTCGACTGCCTCTTCAGCTACACTCGCACTCTCAAGCCCAGCCTCTGATGTTCCTTACATGCACTGTTTCACCTTGCTCCTCACTTCGGCCCCCTGCTTCCCAGCTTTGTGACAGGCCCCTGTTGCCAGGGCTCTGCTCAAATTAACTTTATTAAAGAGTCCTCGCCTGTTCACCCTATGTAAAGTAGCAACCTCACCCACTTCATCACCATAGGAGATTCTATGCATTTACATTGGTAGTTTTGTATTTCTATTCTACATATCATAACGGTGGCCATTTCAGGGTGGTCACCTTCTTCCCTGCCTCCAGGAGCTCGGGCACGTGCTCTGTATGTAGAGCTGAACACTTAATGTTGGCTGCTGTACCTCGAGTGCCCAGACAAGAACCTGAGCAGACATTCAGTGGGAGAATGACAGGGACAGTCACACTGTCAGCCCTCAGAGGGAGCTCCAGTGTATTTGCCTGGAAAGGAACACGGGCCCCTGCTCTGCCTACCTGGGCAGGGTTAAGTGGCAGTGAAGTGAGATCCACAAGGATGAGGAAAGGCTCTGTGGCAATACTCTGGCACGTGTTGGGTAAGGGTGGGAGGTAGATGTGATTTCAGGGACTTGAACTGCTCCTGGCTCAGCTTTGTAGGGGACAGACCTCGCCACCTCAAGCTCTTTATGCCAGGGCAAATCCAAAGCCCTTTTCCATTCTTATCCCCTTCCAGGTCATCACAGCTTTAGGTCTTGACTCTCTCCCTCACCCCCTCCCATCCCTGGGCAGCAGTGTCCCCACATTCAAAGCACCATAGTCCCTCTTTCAGGAAGCCTTCTCCACATCACAGGCAACAGCCTCAGAAAATGGGTAAGGCCCCATCTTGTCAATCAACAACCCCCTTCTTGGAGTTCAGCTTTCTCCTGTCTCACCTTAAGTTGAGGGCAAAGAAACTATGCAGACAGTTAATAAATTTGACAATAAACTTAAAAGCCTATTCCACATGCTGAGGACATTTGGCTGCCCCTAAGTTAGTCGATCTGGCACTTCATCCTCCTTCTCTTTAGAGGCTAGAATTTGGGTGGGGAGAGCAGGGGTCTGCTTGTCACATCTGGTCCAGCACATGTTGCAGTGGGACAACCACAGAAACCAAGTCAGGTCAGAGAGACCCAGGTTCAAGTTCTGGCCTTGAACATTACTAAGTAAAGAACATCAAACGTCATCTACATGCGCAACGCATGCTAGACATTTACATATATATTCTATTTCAAGTTTATGAGACAAACATCCAAGGCAGGCACTATGATTCCTTCTTCATGGACAACGAGCCTAAAGCTCAGCGATAAGTGCATATGACTGGCAAGGCTAGGTAGGAGTGCCTGGTGCTTGCCTTCCCCAGGCCTTCCCCACCCCTCTCCCCCAGCAGCTCACAGAGGAAACCATACCAGCGCTGCTCAGCAGACCGAGTTCCATCAAACTGGGCAGCACATGTGCTTCCCGGGGTCAGGGCAGAGCTGGCCCTTGGGCAGGAGCCTGCCCCTTCTTTTTAGAAGTATCTGTGTCCTAGGCAGGAGAGGGGAGAAGGGGAAGAGAAGCCTGGAGAAAATATGAGGAAATACAGAATTTGCAGATGTTCTTCTGACCTTGCTTCCTTCTCAGAACATTCTGAACTTGTTTACATCATCAAAGGCAAGGGTCAAGGCAACCTGCCCGCATTATGCCTTTAAACAAGGACCTTTCAGGATGCACACCACGACGGGAAAGCAGAAGGAAGTCAGACAGGTGGGGGTGAATTCCAGCTCTAGTCCCCGTGGACTTGCTGTGCAACTGCAGGGGAGTTGCAGAAGGTCTCTGGGCCCTGGCTCCCTCCTTTGGGAGAGAGGGCTGACACGAGCTCCTCTCAAGCTCATGCATGGGGAGTGCCTGGTGGGGCACTAGCTCATGTCAGGAATGGCAGCAGAAATGAAGAAACAGTCTTGCAACTGCTCATGTCCCCTAAACAGTCTGGGGATTATGAATCTTCCAGGCAAAGGAGTCGATTTCCATAAAATCAACAGGAGCATCTGCAGACCAAGAAATTCAAATGTCCCACTAATCACTCAGGCATTTAAAAGAAATTTATTGAACATTCACACTGCTCGAGCTTTCCAAGTAGGCACTGGGAATACAGATGTGACAAGTAACACCACATTCTCAGTTTCTGTGAGAATTCAGTGTAATAATGCAAGAACAGTATCTACCGAAGAGTCTAGCACCATAGCTCTGCAGAAAATGGTGTCAACAATAATTATTGATCTTATTAGTAAGATGAGCCCCTGATCTCCCTCTAACCCTAAAGCCTAGTGGGGAAGATACATGGACAACATCAAATGTAAGCCCCAGGCATAGGGGAATAGATGTGAATCTGTGACCACATTTCCTCCTGAGTCCCTTTGCACTTGTTCTCCCCTGCCCAGAATGTTCTTCCTCAGTGACATGCTGATCAGACCTCTGGCTTCATTCAGTTCTGACTAAAGTAATCAGGATGTGTTTCCTGGGGGTGGTGGTACTAGAGATAGTCCGAGAAGAATAAACATTCTCATAAGTGACAAATGTGGGGGATAGTGACTTTCATGACCAAAAAGCTGTAAATGACAGTGGTCATCACCTGCAACTTCTGAGTTTCCGGAGAGCCATGGGCCCGGGGCAGGATTGATTTGGCCAGAGAAGCCAGATTCCTGTGTGCCTTTTGCAAACTGTGCCTGGCATGGGAAGAGAACAGCCTGCTTTGCTCTCAACCTGCTGAATGAACAAGGCTTACACGTGGGCAGCCTGTATACTCAACGACAGCCCAGTCCAGTGCCAGGCCTTGTGTCACTGGACCCATTGCCAGGTGACGAAGCCAGAACCAGCAGGAAGCGGTTCCTCTACCACCATCTGTGGAGAAGCATGGAGCAGCCCTGAACCTGAACTCCCCATACCCCCATTCACTCTCAGCACAGGATTGAGAGCTCCCAAAGTGGAACTAGCAGTGTGATCCCTTGTTCTTTCAGCCTCCGTTTCCCTACCATAAAATAAGAACAAATCACTACGTGGCTTGAAAGGCACTCTTCTAAGCTTCAAAATTCCTGATCTGAAAAAGTTTCCTTTGTCTCTTAAGCTAGAGAAAATGGGTAAGGTCACATCTTGTCAATTAACACCCCCTCCCCAATTGGAGTTCAGTTTTCTCCTTCCCTACCTCAAGTTGAGGGCACAGAGGCTATGGAGCACAGAAGCTATGGATTACAAAACATCCTACATGACATCCTAATAGTAATGAAAATAATTATAGTAAAAACAATAGCAACTATATATCAAGCATCTAGAAAACGCTGAGATTATTATAGTCTATATGTTCATTTCTCTTAACACAAGTGAAAGATAACTATTGTGGCATATGCATACTTCCTAACAAATGAGGAAACGGAGGCACAGAGAATTAAATGTCCTAGACCATACATAGGGTAACTGAAAAAACTGACACAGGAGGATACTAATGTCACTACCCTTTCCAAAATATAGGTTAGCACTAAAATCACAGATTTACTTCATACCAAAGAAAGACAAACTTTTTTTTTTTTGAGTTGGAGTCTCACCTGTTGCCCAGGCTGGAGTGCAGTGGCACACTCATGGCCACCCCAGCATCAACCTTCTGGGCTCCAGCAATTCTTTCACCTCAGCCTTCCACATAGCCGGAACTACAGGCGCACACTACCACGCCCGCCTAATTTTTGATTAATTGTAGAGACGAGGTCTTGCCAAGTTGCCCTAGTTGGTCTCAAACCCGCGGGCTCAGGCAATCCACTCACCTCAGCCTCCCAAAGTGCTGGGATTACAGGCTGAGCCACCAAGCCCGGCCAGAAAGACAAACTTTTAAAGGGAGACCCTGAGTTGATGGAAACAAATACGGCACAAGGTTTATTCAGCACTAGATCAGGTACAAAATCACCTCATACATATCTAATTGCTACAGCTCATGAGGAAAATAGAGATGGCTGGAACTCCCCGTTTACTGGATGAAGAAATGGAGATGCAGAAGGCAGATGTGACTTGTCTAAGGCCACCTTGCCAGTGAGTGGCACAGCTGGGATTCAAACCCAGATTTTTAACCTCCAAGATTAGTGCTCCATCTACAGGATTTAAAATGGCCACCATAAATCATGCTCTGCTTTTAAACCTTTAAACGTCACCCTGGGCTTTTGGCAGGAAAAGATCAGGACAGGGTGGGTCAGGGTGAGGCTGAGCTGGGAGTTCAGCCAGACAAAGTGGGCCTGGCAAGGATGGGAAGTCTGGTGGCCTGAGGTCAGTGAAATCCAGAAAAGTCACTGAAGGCTGTCCATACTGTCAGGGGGTCCAGGCAGGCTGAGGGACAAGTGAGAAAGGCCGGCTGCAGCCAGGTCCAGCCTCATTCTCTCTGTTACTGAAAAAGTATCCATGGCAGCCAGTTCTGTTGTGCAGCCAAGGGTCCCATCTGGAGTAACTGCTATTGGGGGCCTGGGGAAGGACCATCCTGGTACCACAGGCAACATTATGCTGAGCTGGCAGCCCCCATTGGAACTCAATAGGCCACTAAACTAGGTCAGATAAATTGTTGCTCATTTAACTTTGTTTCATAGATTTGTCCAAGAGTCCCCTCTGCACCAGGTCTTGTGGATTCAGTGAATCACCCGACTCCTACCTCAGGTGGCTCACAAATTAGCAGGGAGAGCAGCAGGTGCCACAAGGGAACATCTCAGGGATTCAAGGCAGAGAAAGAGAGGCCTCTAAGGAGGGGGAACCAGGGAGGGGATGGTGGAAGAAGCTTCTTATTGCCTTACAGCACCACACACAATCAGGGGGGTGGGTGTTCCCGCACCAATTTGATGTAGGAGACCACTGCAGCTTAGAAAGATGAAGGCACTTGCTAGGAAATAGCACAGTTGGTTGGGATGAGAAACTCAATCTGCCTCAAATACTCAGGTGTTTTCCACAGCACCATCTGCCCAGTCACCACAGCACCTCCACATTACCCACATGCAGGTGCACATTCACACCCTGACTCATCATGGTCCCTGCACCAGAAGGGGGGGGGGAGGGTCATTCCACCTGGGCGCCTTCCCATTCCACACATACCAAACACAAGTGCAGGCTGCAGGCCACAGGGGCTTCACAGAGGAAGCCCAACTGTCGCCATAGGATCAGACAGGGAAACCCAAGAAGGACAATACCAAGCTGACAGGAATTCCTCATCCATACTCCATTCACTTTTCCCCTGCATTCAGATATGGCTCCCGAAGGATCTCTCCTCCCCACATCAATCGATCTGCCTCTCAGAAAAGCTTCCGCAGGCTCAGAGCTGGCCAGGAGCACCCACAGGTGATGCTGCTGCCAGGCAGCTTAGGCTGATTCAGGGTTGAGAATTTGAGAATGTTCCTATCCTTGCCTCAGTGGTGGGATAGGAGCAGGGCTCAGGGAGGCCTGTGAGCACATCTTTCCTTCCACTCATTGGGCCGGACAGGGATGTTCTGCTTGGCAGTGCACCCTAAACAGACTGCCCCACAGACGGGGACTTAGGCACGTACTGCACAAGGTAAGGGAGTCAGAAAACCTGGGTTCTGCTCTTGGTTGTGCCACTACACATTTAGGACCTTGGGTAAATCTATTCCCTCCTGATTTTTTTATTTGTAAAAATAAAAGGGTTGGGTTTTTAACCACCCCCCCACCCCAACTTACCCAACCCACCTTTTCAATCCCACTGTCATAGTCCCAATTCCAGCCACATCTGCCTGGAATTGAAAACTGGCTGCTAGTCTCACCATCCTTGTTTCATCCTTCACATACACTTCCATAATAACAAACATGACCCTGTTCCTGTCATCCAGAAAAGGCCTTCAGTGGCTCTCCTCCTGGGCTTCAGGACAAGTTTGAGGTCAAGGGCACAAACCCCAGGCCCCAGAGCTCTGTTTTCATCAGCCTTATTTCTGCCTTTCCACAGGGGACCCTCCTGCAGCACGTCTCTTGGCTTTGCTCAAACGTTCCGACCCTCCCCTTCTCTACTGTAGCACCCAGGTCAACCTTGTGCAGGAGCCAATCGCCTCCCTGAAGTGACCATTCTCCACACCCTACGCATCTGCTGGAATTCTTAAATAATGATTACATGGTCTCTCCCACTAAGCAAGAACTTGTCTATACTGAATCTTGCATAATCAAGTACTTACATTGCTAAGTCTGGTGCTAGTACTGGGAGACAGACAGATAAATGGACCCCATCTTACAGTTCCATGGGGTAAACAAAACCCACCCCATAAAATGGAACAACAGGACATATCATATGGTTAATTGGTGGCCCAGTCGATGGCCACTGGGACTGCTCAAGAAAACAGTACTGAGCTTCACTTAGACTCCAGCTAGTCAGGTCCTCCTGGTACACACTGGTTGCCTAACTGCATGAGAAAATTCTTTCTCAGGGTTGGGCACAAGAGGTACTATATTATCTGGTGCTTATTTCCTGGAACCAACCTAGTATTTGAGAGCCCAGACCCTGTAGCCAGATAGCCTGAGTCTGCCACTGACTAGCTATAAGACCCTGCGTCTCAAAAAATTTCTTCCATGTAAAATGGTGAAAACAAGAGCACCTTACTCGTTGGGTTTATATTGGTTAATTTAAATACAGTAGCTAATTAGAATTAAATTAATTTCATGGCATAAGTAGAAAAGGCCCTGGTACATGGTGAGCCCTGGATTTTATTTCATTGAAATGTCTCATAAGAGCAGGGTTTCTGTCTCCTTGGGCAATGCAGTATCCCTAGCACTGAGATTACTGCTTGGCACATAATAGGTGCTCAAATAAATATTCGCTGAATAAATCAATGGCTCTCCAGGTTGTTGGGTTAGGAGGCTCAAAGCCATCAGAAGATGGCCAATAGCATTCATATCAGTTATGTTTTCACATGTACCAGGCACTGTGCTGGGCACTTTATATACACTGTCTCTAACTGACTTCAGAGAAGGTAGGCCAAGACCATAGGGGTAAGTGGAACAATGAAAATTCTTACCACTGTGCCCCCCAGACTGTCTTATCAGCTAATTTGTTGAGTACAAGTAGTAAACAGCTTAGTCGGAAATCCTACTGAAGAATACCTGCCTTTAGTCTACTTCTAAGCATAAAACCCAGAGGAAGTTCTCCACTAATTGTGATGAGAAAAACCCTTCATGAATGTAATTACAGCCTGCCACAGACACTGAAAACAGTGCCTTAAATAAATGTCACTTTTGCATAAATCATTAAATCAAGATGAAAATGATGGGTTAATTTCTCACCTGATGGGGAACTTTGAAAATAGCTGTCTTTGAAAAGGTATCTCCATGGGGAGTCTAGAAGTTCTCTGGGCTCTCATTCCAGGCAATGACCTAGACACTGATGATCTCTGCTTATCCCTGCCTCTCTCATCTTGTCATCAGAACCCAATCTCAGCTGCTCCTACCCAAAAAAGGAGATTCACAGTCCTTCAACAAATAGTAAGGCCCACCATGTTCCAGGAACGGGGAATGGGACACAGCCTTTGCCCTTGGGAAGCTCCCAGTCCGGGAGGGAACATGGACAGCCTAGAGATGCATGCGTGGACCATTATCATAGAGGAGGAGATGAACTATGACAGGGGTGATGGGGTGCTAAAAGGGGGGGATTACTGACCCTCTCTGGGGAGCAGGGATGGGGAGGCCAGCCTTCCCCATGGGTTAACGGTGCCTCAGGTACATAAAAGTAGTCTCCATAAATAAGGGAATTCCAAGAACTCTTTTTTTTTTTCCAAAGCAAAAAGGTAAGGTATTTTCCTAAAACACAAAGTGCCTATAACCTGAAAAAATGTACACAGCACTTAATGAAAGAAAAGCTGAGTCTGGTCTCTGGGGCTCCAATGCCCACCCTCTGTACTTTGTTGGATATTGAAACCTCGGTGGGGGCGGAAGCAACTTGAAAATCTAAAGGAAAAGCCAGTATAGACACCAACTCCTGAGATAGAGAGCCTTGACCTCCACTAGTGGGGGAGGGAGAAAGGCCTCCAAACCCCACAGGGAGGTGCAGGTCTGTGTACCTGGGCAGGTGGCATTTAGGATACCAAAAGACCCAGGACCTCTAAGTTCCTGCAAAGAATTGAAGCTTTCACCCTGCAGAAGCAGACACTGATACCTCCACAAAGCAGAGGAAATGCAACCCGCCACATCAAGAGATAAAGATCTTCTACTCAAAGAAGAAACATGTAAAGAGGCATGTTTCTCAGTTCACATGGGGTATTTCTGTGCAAGGAAATGTCAACATTGCACTAAGACTGGGGGTGAAGAGTGGGGAGTGGTGAGAAGCCTTGACCCAAGGGAGACACGCAGTTGAGCAAAAGCAAATGGGGGTGCTGTGACAATTCCCGCCCACCTTTTCTAGGCAGCCCAAGGTTGCACCAGCTTAAAGGGCTCTTCACAGCCTGAGTTAACCAGGAAGCTGGTCCTGTGTGGCCACAAAGAAACACTAAGTGCAGAGGAGTCTTTGGTCGGCAGGATCTACCACTTGCAGATTGTGTGCCGAGCTCTGGGTTCACTTGTGTTAATACACTTAATTATACAATTGAAATCCGCTTATTATTTCCACTTTACAGATGAGGCAATCTGGGCACAGAGGCTAGGTAACTTCAAGGTTAAGTTTCCTAAGTGCAAGAGCAGGGATTGAAATCCAAGCAGTAACTCTGACTCTACGTGGAAGTAATAGGCCCTCTCCCAAGCTCCGGCCTTCCTCTTGAGGCTCAAATTGAAACACGGGACCTCTAAGAACAAGGTAATCTTCTTGTCATAGCAGAGGTGAAAGGGAGGAAGGAAGAGGCTGGAGAGCATGGGTCACACCCTCTGTGGACTTGGACACTGTCTTCTATCAGATTCAGGGCCCTGACCTATAGATGGGACCCTGTAATTCGTACAGACCACCTCTGAATTTACTACGGGAACTGTGGATGCAAAAGGGTGTGTCCATCTGAGTTCATTCAGGGTTGGGGATTAACTTCCTCAAAATGCTGTTGAACACCTGTGGGTCCTGAGTTTTTTCCCTTTCAGCAGAGCTAACTGAAGAACTGAAGCTCTGTTCTGCACAAACATTCCAGGGAATGATGGAGAGGCAGTTGCCCGGGGGCTGCAACACCATGGCTGGTCCAGGTCTGGTGGCGTGGGATCATCCGCTCCCTGCATGAACCTGTGGTCATCTTCTCTGTCCACTTTCTGGCCTTTCTGAGCATCAGGTTCCACACCAGATGCACTTGACCTGCTGGTCACCCTCTTTACACTAATTTAATGACTATAATTACATAAAAGAAAGAGAAGAGGATGTGGCCTAAATCTGAACCCCTGCATCACAAAGGTGCTGCTCTTTACAGAATATTCTGCCAAAGAGAGCGACTCCATCCCTTCACGAATCCACTGAGTCCTGGGAACTGCTCACCCACAATGGTACTGTTTTATCAATGGCTCTGGGCACAGTTGTCACTTAATGAGTGCCTGCTCTGCCCCATGAGTCACAGAATCATCTCATTTAACCCTTGCAACTGTCCTACAGAAATGCTATTATTATTTCTGCTTTGAGGAAACTGCAGCTCAGAAACATTCAATAACTTATCCAAGATCAGGTAGCTAAAAAAATGGTAGAGCCAGAATTTGAATCTGGAACCCAAATCAGAATAAAACAGAAACGAAAGCATCTGAGCTGCTGCCAATTCAACCCAACAGCAAGAAGGCACTCTGGCATTGAGTGCAAACACAACATTGGGTGTCATCTGTGTCTGTCTGCAAAGCTACTAGGGGAGAACTGGACTTAAAGCGCTAACAGTCCCACTAAGAATGTTCTCACAGATGGTCATAGATATGGATGGTCCACGATCTAAAGTCTAGGTCAGGTCACAGGCAGGTCTTGTTCTGCTGTAGGTGGGGCTTAGCCAATTTCACTACTTGATGTCTGCATCTTTTATCACTTCCAAGATCACCAGAGATCACGAAGCACATCATTGTGAGAGAGAAGACTGATATGCAGAAGAGGTGTGTAATGAGCAGAAGATTAATAAAGCAGTACTTCTTGAAGTGTCTTCTATGCTTTTTCTCCAGGGGACCAATGCCTAAAGGATTAGAAAAAGACACAGACTCCACTTTTCAAAAGTCTTTCAAATTTAAACCCCCACGTCCTCATACTTTGGATGCTGTTGAGAGAGAAACTTTAGGCCTACTGAAAGGGATGCAATTCATGATCGAAGGAGAGGGCTCCTGGCAGCACCATTCCAACAAGGTCCCAGGTCCCCTGATGCCAGGCCTCACACTATTCCCCAGGAAACACTGGTGTCATGCTCCGTGGAGGCCATACAACACCAAATAAGACAATCTGCCATGAAACTAAACACTGCCAGAAGGCAGAGAGGGAGAAAAGCTGCCAGAAGTTTCACACTCTGGAATCAAGAGGTTAAAAAACAAAACAGCAATAAGAAGAAAAAAAGCTACTAGGCATTACTCATTATTTCTTTTTTTTTTTTAAGTTGATAGTTGGGTTAAAAAAAAAAGTTTCTATCATCTACTACTGATGAGAATATTCAGAATGTCCTTGAAAACAGAAGCGATCTTTTCAGAGCTGCCCAGACCAAGATATTTGTCATGTTCCAGAAAAGCAAGCCGACTGGGACCTCTGCATGGCTTGGGGCAGAGGACAAATACTCGAGTGAAATGATAGGGTTTCTAGGCTAGGCTTACCCTGGCTGGCTGTGACTTTGAGCAAGCTCATTACCCCTTTGCAGCCCAGTGACTTCACCAATCAGATGGGGACATTCTCCTTGATGGTCCCAAGGAGCGTGAGCCTCCTCCAGGCTGCCCACAAGGCAGCAGGGCTGCATGGCAGAAGGTGCTCTCAGACACTGTTGCCAATGGATGGTGGTAGGTTCCCTAAGAGACCCTTGCATTTTTTTGTTATCTTGGAAAATGTTATTTAAAATTAAAAAGGATTTTGCCTTGAGGTGTTTATTCCAGAGCATTGTTTTGGTTTCACATTCACATGGGATACTCCTTTCTAGTTCTCTCAGGAAAGGGTAGTGCTCTTTCAAAAAAGTAAAACATAACTCTAGACTGAATGTCAGGGACCCACAGTCTTGAGGTTGGAAGCTTCTTATATCTCCATTATTTCTTCCTTGGGCCCTGAGACAGCAAGGATTTTGGCTGTGCCATGACACATCCCTGAACACTGGTCATACCTTCTCCTTCACCTTCTCATAAAGGAGAAGCAAAGCCTGGGGGTACAATCCCTGCCCCAGAGGTAGGGAGGTCTGACTCACAGGTCACTGGCTCCCAGGCAGCTGTGCCTCCTGGCAGTAAAACAAGGGCTGGAGCATGGACCCTCTGGAATCTCCAGAGTCACTCCTGTCCCAGTGTGCTATGAGTTGGGGGATCTTTGTCCTACTCTACTCATTACACAAATATATATTTACTATTCCCGAAAGCTGATGTCAAAGACACCTAAAAATGCAGATCTCCTCAAGGGAGGGGGTCTCTTGGCAGGCAAACGAATTTCTTCAGAGCTGACTTACTAGAGAATATGGCCTAACTTCTGCTCTTTCCTGTCTGTAACTTTGAGACTCCATGCTGAAGTTCGGAGCCCTCATCTATACAATGGACACAATGATACTCACTTCTCCAATATGTAGAGAGAGTTACATAAGTCAACCGATAATCTTCCGGTAAGAGGTCAACAAATTTACCCCTTATTTTTGTAGGTGCAGTGATTAGATGTCCAAGAAAAGTGGAACACAGGAGTAAAGAAGATTAGCCATGTCAGTAGTCTGTTGGGGTTGCCCTGCACTCTTATCTTGCAAATAAGAACAATCAAAGAAGCACATTCTTGAATATTACAACTTGTAAAGAACTTAGAGCCAATATAACAGAACCACAAAAACAGAAGGATAAGGAACATGAAAACAGGCCACTGCTTTGCTAAACTATGATAGGGCCACGTGGCATCTTTCCTAACTTTGGTCTGCTCCCCTACCTTGGGGAGGTCAATCTCTTCTCTCTCTCTCTAATCTACTTTCTAAACAAACATATATTTCAATCTAACAACAAAAAATAAAGAAACATGAGGCCAGGGTGGGGGTGGAGGGAGAGGGAGGAAGGACTGGTCCAAGATCACAGAAGCTGTTAAGGACAACACCAGAGTAGAAGGACCTAGTCTCCGGGTTCCAAGGGTAGAGCTACCTGAGCTGACAAAAACAGAAGGTAAGCATCCCTCCACTCTTAGAATAACTCCCACTTCTCAGTTTGCTAGTAAGTGAAGGAATCCATGGGCAAAACCAGGATATCAGCTGATCTCTACATCACATAGAACCTCCTGAACAATTCGTGGTGTACAATGAACAATTAATATAAATGTGTTGCTTCCATCCCTCTAAAAATCCTATTCTCAAAAAGAAAAAAAAAAATAAGTGGCTCAAAGGAATTCTTACAATCAAAGTCAGTTGAAAGAGAAAGCAGGGCCCCAGTGGAGTCCATGAAATAGAATGTAATGAGTTAAAGGCAGAACCATGAATAGAGCCGAGATGCCCAGCATCCTGTCCAGCTGTCTCCTGAACTAACCAAGACCTTCACAGTGCTGTGCATTTGCATAGGCAGTTTCCTCACCTGGGACAATGGTTTTTCCCACACTGCCAATAACAGAGTCATCTTTCAAGTCTTGGCTCCAAAATCACCCCTCCTATAAAACTTGGCTCTCCAAGTCCCAGGTAGAACTGTCATCCCCTCTCCCCACCCCAGCTCTCCCCCGACCCAGCACATGCCTCTATTTTGAGCCTGTGACATCTCCTTTATAGGTCAGTTGGCTACCTAATTCATCTCAATATTAATAGTACTGAGAATTGTCACAATACATAATATATACGTAGGGAATAGCTGTTGAACGAGTGAATGAATGAATGAATTACAAATAACTTATGCTAGGCGCTGAGTGTTTTGAAGGCAGAATTTTCAAAACCCTACCTTCATTGACACTGAAAATGCTAAACAGGTCTGCATCCATCTTCAGAGTTGATACTAAACAAACGGATTCATTGAATCACAGAATATCCTGGCACCTGTCCTTTGAGCATTGAATGACACCTTTAGAGTAGTGCTATTTGTTTTTCCAGAGCATGTAAAAGTCGCAGTTTTCAACTCCTTTTGTCCTCCTAAGTTTTTTTCCTTTCATCACCTGACCAACACGCAGCAAAAAACATTCATTCCAGCCTCTCAAGCGAGCCATTAGGGGCAGTCTATCACAGTACAGGGGTCTAGATAGGAATGGGCCTTACCTCTCTTCATCCTTAAAGATGAACTTCCGCAACTTGAGGTCCCGCAGTACCAGTCCCCCATCGTGGCAATGGGCCACTGCTGAGGCGATCTGGTAGAATAATCTGGCCGCCTCCTCCTCCCTCAGCTTCTTGCAGGTACGGACGAAGGAATGCATGTCCCCATAGCTTCGCTCAAAGAACACATAGGCTTTGGTCTCGCCCAGGATAATTTCAGTGATTTGGTTGATGTTGCTATGGGCAGACAGGCAAAAGCACGGTGCCAGGGACTCCTGGTAGCAGCTGATATCAAATACCTAGGACAGGAATAAGACCAGAGTCAGAGGCGCCGTGTGCACAACCAAAACACAGAATGCCTCACCTCTACAGGCATAGACTTGGGAGACGACAGAAGTATACTGAACCACACCACACCAGCCCTGCCCCTATCAGCTGTGTGTCTCTGACCAAGTCACTTGACCTCTCTGAGTCTCCAAGTCTTCAGGTGTAAAATGAGCAAATTATACTCAACTCAGTGTTAGGAGGATTATGAGAAAATGAAGGTGAAAGCACCTTGTAATACACAATACAGTAAACAAATGGTAAGTTTTATTATTTTTCTTTCCAGCCCTAGAACTAAGGGTAAATCTCAGTAAAAGGGACCCACCCCAAGTGATGCAGACACCACCTCATTTACCTTCAAAAAATAAACAAAAAAAGAAGAAAAATGCACACCAACAGGCTCTATACAAAATATTAGCAATTAATAGGTTAAATATTTAGATTGTGCCTAATGGTTATTTAATTCAATACAATCATTTTACAGGCGTGGAAACTGAGGCTTAGGGAAGGAACCAAAAATTCAAGCCCCCAGTGGCAGAGTTAGGAATAAGACACAATCCTTCACAGGGAAGCTATCTTCCTTCTTTCTCTCTTCCCTCCATAGATATCTAACTCAATGAACCAGTTATGCAATGATTTCTATGAATCAAAATTAGCCTGTGAAATGCCACCTCACTGTGGGATTGCTTACAAAGAAAATGAACCATCAATACCTTTTGAAACAGACCTAACAGAAATGAGCACTACAGAGAATTTTTGAGGTTATTAAAAAAGAGCTTTCATTCATTTCAAGACCTCTACTAAGTCAAGAATACAAGTCCCTGGATTTGGAATGTGGTTTTCCTATCTGCCTCGGAATGCAGAATGTGGGTAAGATGAATCTATTCAGTGTGTGTGAGCAAGGGGCAGGCGTGGGTGTGCTTTGCTGGAAAGCATCTAAGGCAGGAACGCCCTAACAATACACTTCATGTTGTCAGTTCACAATCATTTAGTTGCTTAAATCGCTGTTTCACTAGTTAGAAGATACTTTGTTAGATCATTGTTTTGCAGTGTGGTGGGGAAAAGCAGCGCTGGAAATCACCAACCTTGAGGCTCTAATCCTAGTTCGGCCATCAATAATCTGGATGAGATGGATAAGGAGCTTAGGGTTACTGGACCTCTCTCCTCTTCACAAAATGAAGATGCTGATTTAGAACACTGTTAACCTTTTTTGGGTCCTGATCCCACATAAAATCTGATAAATCTCTGTCCCCTCTTAGCTGACAAACCCCATTCCCAAATGCATGTATAATACTGGATTCATTTTAAAGGGATTCACAGGCCTTCTGAAGCCCATCCAGAGATACAGGCTGCCAATGAAGAATCCATGAGTTAAGTCATTCTAAGCTTCAAGAGAAAAAAAAAAATCTGTGAGTCAAACAGGGATGTAAGAACCTCAAGAGGGCTGGTGCTAACCCGGCCAAGGAAGCCAAGTTAACAGTAACGTTGTGAATGAACCATAATGAGGCATCTCGAAAGCGGCACAGCTGCTACCACTATAACCTAGAATTTAAGAATGAATACTTCAACATCTCCAGAGACCACAAATCACACCCTGATACTGTCAAATGATGACCTATGAGCGGTGACCTCAGAGCCCTATTCAATTAGGAATCTGAAATGCTTGAGTCAACTTTAGCACCCACACTGCAGACAAGAAACCCGGAGAAGCCTCAAAAATTTCAGGGAGTAATGAATGCTTTGCAGTGGCTAACATAAACACTCTGCATTATATAATGAGGATGATGTGTTCTTAAGCACCAGGCAGCAGGTTCTGTTGCCAGTGCTTATAGCTATGATTATTTATAATCTGCTTCCTGTTTCCAGAGACAATTTTTAAAAATAAAAGGTAATATTTTGCTCAGCACTCTTAACCTATTATCTTGCTTACCCCACTGCTCAAAAACTGAATGGACATAGAATTAAAAAAAAAAAAAAAATCCCACAAGTTCATGGTAGCTTCAAAATGTAGCCATACCCTTTGTAGAAGAGACCAAATTCCAAGATGGTGGCAGACTATGAAAAAGAAAATAAGTGCTTATGTTTTCCCAAATGAGAAGGAGCAAAACTTTTATTAGTAGCTATCACAGATATTTATGGGCTTTGATTGGTTTTTAAACCATCACTTCAAGTGCAAAATCAAGCCACAAGCCTGGTTGCCAGCTTCTTTTACATGTTTAATTTGGAGCCTTAGTTATGTAAGGTGACAGTTCAGATAAGGCAGTCAGATTAGGCCATCATTAATAACGTTTCCAGAAAAAAGTGCCCATTCTGCCAAGATAGCAATTATGTCAATCTGCACAGTAGCTACCATCATCTCCATGAAAACACACAGTTAAAGACTCCCCAAAGCACCTTTCTTCATTTGCCTAGCAAAAGTAGGCACACAGAAACAATAAACAGCCCTGATTATTTGGTTTAAATGACCCTGGAATCTCTCTTCCCCCAAATAGTGTCCTATAAAATTCTCTATACAGTCCTCTATAAAAAATAGGATCTTTACATTTGATCTGCTTTTGCAAAAGATTGTTTTCCTTTGGTCAACACAGAGCTAGGAAACATGAACCTTATATTCTAAGACATCAAAAGGAACTGGATTTAATGTATAGATTTCACTGAGCCTTAAAGTAAGGTAAGAGCCCACCAGTATCTATCTCAGGGTAGGTCATAGAAGCAGCCTTATGAAACTCACTTGGAGCTTCGTAGAATATACACAATTATGCTTCTATAAGAAGTTACCCACATTACCGTTGGTAAAAAGTCAGGACAACAGAAGCTGTTCTGTCTTACAGGGATGACCTCTGTCAAGCAGAACAATGATACTGCACTTAAATCCACCCACAGCCACACTGTAATTGGCGAGGGGCTGATTCAATCTTTGCAATCTAAACCAGCAGATTAAGTACAGTTTTAGGCCAGAGAGCAAGTGTGCAAATGACACAGTAAGGTCAGCCCAAAGTGAAATATGCCTTGAAGAATCTGAAGGGAGAAAGAAAGAGCAGAGGCCAGAGTCACCTCTGATTTTAAACAAAGAAATTGCAGCCAGATGCTCCTGCAGAATTTGGCTGCAGAGTCCCTTTACTTAAAAGCATCTCCAGCCTTTGAAAAAATATTAAAATGTTGCACTGAAGTTGAGCAAAAGGACTGAAAACACTCACTGTCGGGTGATTGTGCATATTTCATACAAGAGTGGCAGTGTTGTGGAATTCATTCATTTCAAAGGATGGCTACCCTATTGTGCAACCTTGCAGGACTTCTGAGAATTCAATCCAGCTACTGAATTTTGGTTAACTGGGCAGTCACTCCAGGTCTAGATAATTTGGAGAAGATGCAAAATACCAAATGCTCAGTGCAGCAAAGAGCAATATTTAAAGAGTCTCCAATTTCCCCCTAAGGTTTGAACCCAACAATCGCGGAACTGACTGGAGATCTCCACTAAACCCAAATTTTGCAATGAAATACTCTAGCCTAGTAATGAAGAGAGCAAGTCCACAAAGCAGTTTGTGGTGAATGGCAAAAGTGTGACGCGTTATTTGTAGCACAGCTGTGCACAGTGCCCATTTCAAAGGCAGCATGGGTTCCCAATTCCCCTCCCCCCCAAAAAAACAGTGAGCAAATCTAAAATTAAGTGACAATGAATTCTTGATCTATGCAGAATTCCGGGTAGTAGTGTGCTCTACTGTAGTCATTTATTTTAAAACTATTTCTCCTGCATCCCCTTGTCTGGGCGCTTTGGGTGCACACAAAGATCTACAGACACACACATACACAAACCAGTCACTGCTCAGGGTCAAAGACAAAAAGGAAAATGAAGTGTCCATCTGGGTATCAGTACTGCTAATCCCGGGGGCTCCAAAAGCAAGCCTCCAAACCTTACAGGCAAAGGTGTGTGTGGTAGGGGGAGGGGAGGGGGCTGTGAAGGCAGGGAAGTCTAGAGATGAGAAGAAACCGAGACCACAGAGAAAGACCCAACCGATTCACTGTTCAACCGAAGGTGCGCCGGTTTTGATTTCCACCCCAACCCTCCTTTCAAGGCTCCAGGCAGAAGAAATGTCTTTGTAAACTCTTTCCCTGTGCTAGGGCCCCGGGCTCAGCCGTAGGGGACAGCTTTGTGTGTCTCTTTTAAAGGGCACCTTTGGAACAAAGGTTTAACACCTGCACGCTGGTAAGAACAATGGCTGCGAAAGAAACCAAGTCATCAGTGTTTTAAAATTAACGGGGGGATTCCCTGCTCCATGTTGGAAGGGGAGGGGGCTGGACACAGGAAGAAATACCCGGGGCAGCGGGACCCGGCCTCGCAGGGGAGCTCCTGGAGCCCTCCGGGGCACGCGTGTCCGTGGCCCCCGCGCCGCCCCGCCGCCCTCCCCTCCCCGGGCTCTCCCCAGAACGCCCCGACTGCAGCCCGCCCCATTGTCTGAAACGGACTAAAAACTTCGCAACTAGTCGAACGCGAGCAAATAAATAAATAAATAAAACCCATTTAACAGTTAGGCCACGGCAATTATCCCGAGAATCTCCCGCCCCCAGACTCCAGAGCCCAGCGACCTCCCATCCCCTCCAAAGGGCCGGGGTATCCTTTTAAAAGAGAAAAACAAAACAAAACAAAACAAAACAAAAAAAACCAAACCCGGGCTCTTTACCTTGCACACCAGCTCTTCTCCGCTGTGCAGATGCACAGCACGAAAAACGTGGTCTCCTTCCAGAGGTTCCAACAATAAGTATTTCCCGATGCAAGAAACGCAATGCGACAAGTTCGGAGTCTCGGGCGGGCTCGGGGAGCCGAGGTTCGGGCTGAAACTCTGGCTGGGCTCGGCGGACCTTATAGACGACAACTCTTCGAAATCCTGGGTTTTGTTCCGCGATCTCCCATATCTCGCTATTGTGATGGGGGTAGACCTGTGTATGTTCATGAGTGTGGGGATCGCACACGACAAACAAAAAAACCCGCTGGAGATATGAGTCGCTGGCGAGTGCGGCTGCAGGCGCCTCCGTGCCACGGACTTCAAAAGGGAACAAGGAGGGAGCAGACGGGAGTGGGGCTACGTGCAGAAAGAGTTAGAAGCCCCCAAATGCGCGCCACCGGGCACCTGGTCTGCTCCGAGCCCGGCCCCCGGGGGCACTCGGTCGACAGGCAACTCCGGCCCTTTTGTTACCCCAAAGCAGCCAGCGATTTGTAGACTCGCGCACTTTCCGTTTCTCTCTCTCTCTCCCTCTCTCTCTCTCTCTCGGTCTCTCCTCTCTCCGCAACGTGGATCCAGAGGAGTCGCCGGACCGCTAAGGTGGGGAGCTGCAGCGCCTGGTTTCCTGAAGCGATCCCCAGGCCAGCTTCCGAATCGCAGACGGGGCGGAGGAGCCCGCGGTGTTTTGTGCAATCTTCGGGGAGCGCACGGCGGCGGCTTGGTCTCAACGCGTTAGAAACCAAACAAAAAGAAAAAGGAAATAAGGACGGGTCTACCGGCTGGCGACGCACGGCAGCCAGAATCCGCGCTGCACCCCCTTTTTTGGTGGAAAGGGTGGGGGGCGTGGAAGGGGGGGTGCTGGAGAGGGCAGTTACCTACGTTTTAACTGTAGATGGCGTCTGAGGCTTTTCCAAGATCGCAAGAGCTCTCCAAAAATTAAACAAACAAACAGAAAAAAGAAAAATAGCAAGGGAGCATTTAACTTGGAGCGGTCAGCGCTGCCAACAAAAGATTGCAAAAGCTGGGTGCAGAGTTGCGGCGCGGGCCGGGCGCAGGTACGGCGACAAAGCCGGGTTGGCCCGCGGCGCGGAGGTCAGCACAGGCTCATGCCGTCGCCGCTAGCTCGCGCTCCGGGTCTCCTCCGAAAGAAGCGAGAAGTGCGGCCGGGGACCTGGGCTGATCAGTGGTTTCTGATTTCCGCGGCACGAGCTTCCGGGGGTCCTGCGGCCGCTGGAAGGGGGATGCGTCCCCGGCCTTGCCAGCCCCGCGGCGTTCCTTGCCCCCTTTCCCGCCGGAGAACTGGATCTCGCCTTGGAATAATTTGCAACCACTCGGTCTCCCTCTACCCTGAACCCAAATTGCCCAGCGGGGTTTGTTTTGTAGAAAATTGACGGCTTGTCTTCCTCTTCTTTCTTTATTTTTTTTCTTGCCCCCGGAGGTAAGAGGGGACTGTGTATTTAAAAATTAAAGGGGATGGCCGACGGTGCCCGAGGCCAATCCCCGAGCTCAGCACGCCCGCATCTCCAGGCGAGGAGGTATTAATAGTTACTTACGTGGCCGGGGATCTCGGAGCGAGCCGGGCGGTGTGTGCGCGTGTGTGCGCGCGCGCGCCTCGCTCGCGCTCGGTCTCCCCATTCAATGTCACCGACACATTTCCACGGAGCCTCCGCCCCCCCACCCCCCGCCCCCGCGACTGGCTCAGCCCGTAGCCGGCCCCGCCCCGCCCCCGCCCGGGCCCCCCTCATTGAGCCCGTCGCCCATCAATCAGCCTCGCCGCTGCCAGTCCCCGGGCGGCTCCCTGCCAGCCGGCGGCGCGGGCGGCTGCCGCTGCCATTGCAGCTCCGGGCCGGGGGTGCCGGCCCCCGCTTCTGCGCTCCCTCGCTGGTCCCGGGGAGGGAGACACAGTGCGGTATCCTTCCGCGGTCCCGGGCACCGCGGCACGCCTCATCTTGGCTGTGGGTGGCTGGGCGGGTGTTGCCGGCCAAGACTCCCAGCCATGCCCCCTCCCCCCACCCCACCCTCACTCCCGCGCAGCACCCGGGACGCCCAGTCTATTTCGTCTCTGGCTCATCTTTCTGGCGTTTCCCCCCACCCTCAACCCCGAAAACCAGGCATCCTCTGAGCATCAGGCCACCTCTGCTCAGCTGTGGCCCTTGAGTGTGGCTCTATTCTCTGTTTTGAAAGAATGCGCTTGCAGTGCTGCCGTGAGTTTCAAGACTTGTTTTCATTCTCTCTCCAACATCCTTCTTCTCATTTAAAAATAAATCCGTTGTTTGCTTTTAGTTGAGGTCACCACCTCCCCACCCCCCCACCCCAAAGCGAGGACTTCTAGTATTTTCAGCAGAAGATGGGCTGAAGGCACCTTTTGATGCATACCAAAGGTTTTCACTATTTTTTTTCCTTCATGGGCACTGACCAGAGGGCCTTGGAGGTCAACCGAGACAAGCCTTTACACCCACACCTCCAGGGAGCGCTGTTGGCTCCCAGCCAGGGTACTGAGCTTTCTGAGTCCTCTTCTTTTACCTCTCAACACGAGATGTGGACCACAAATACATTCACAACGGAGGACCAAGAGAAGCCTGCAGTTTTATCTCTGAATTATTCTTAACTTCTCCTGGAAGTTCCAGTCCACTGGCTTAGACAGGAACACACAGGAGCAAAGGGACTTGAACACAGGCAGAGGCATCTTGAACACAGGTGTTGGCCTAAGGTGTCCTGGTGAATGAGATGCAATCTAGGAGGGGATAAACTAAAAAAAAAAAATGTTTTTTAAAATAGAGACTGGGAAAGGGGAGTTGGGAAGACTATGGGACCCCTCTGAGCTTTTGCATGCATGTAGCATATTTAACACTGGGGGAGGGGACCATATAATTTATTCCCTGCTATAGGACAAGTTCAGTGAAAAGGCAAGCTATTTATAATTGTGCCCACCTGGGACAACGGAGTCACTTTAGTGATCAGGAGTCCTGGGAAGGTGGCCGGGGGTGGAAGAGAGCATTGTAAAACTGTAAAGTTAAAAGAACAGGAAAGAAACGGTCCTGTGCATCCTGGCACGTCTCACCACCCTACTCCCAACAAACCTGCTTAGGACTCAATCCCTAAATCTGGGAGAATAGATCTATTCCCTAGACTATCACTATGACCATTGGCTGGGCAGGACCCCTTAGTCATGTTAGCTTGTGTCAGGAACAGACTAGAGGCAGCCTTTGCTAGTAGGTCAGAAAGAAATGTGCCTGGCCTCTCCTGCACAGTGGGCAAGAGAGCTCTGTAATAATTAGGAGTTGGGAGACCTGTGTTCCAGCCCTGGCTGGGCCTCTAATTTCAAATGGAAATTGAGTCAAGCCCCCCCCCCAGGTCCCTGTTTCTTTATGTGTAAAATCAGAAGCATAACACTCACCCTGCTCACCTCATGTGATTGCTGATTGCTTTAGAATTATATTTTCAATTCCAGGAAATCTATGAAGGCTTACTATAAGCCGGGCCCTGTGCTGAGTGTTAAAGATCCAAGTATGTGAAAGATCTGGTCTCTGCCACCCAGAGAGCAGAGTCTAGCCCCAGAGAAAGACTGGGAAACAAATAATTTCATTGTGTAACAATGTGGCAGTTAGAATATCAAGACCTCAATGAAGCAAAGAGGAGGGAAGAACTTTTCCTGAACCTCAGGGTGTTTTCCCAGATTATGTGAATCTTATTACCTTGAATTAATCCAGAGCAAATATTTATTGAAACCTACTATGTGCCAGACACTGGCTATGAAGATACAATGATTTAAAAACTATACGTCTTGTCTTTGTGGACCTTGAAATAGTCCTATGAGTCATAAACTAAAATGAATAAGAGATTGTTGTTGGCATTTCAGGCAGAGGAAAGGAATGTCCAAAAGCAAAGGAGTGGGATGTTCTGAAATTTCTAGTAACGCCCTATGCTGCAGCAGTGGCAGTTTTGGAGTAGTGGCCAGGCTGGTGACAGGCAAAGTGGACTAGGATTCGATTGGAAGGGGGTTAATAGACACAACTAGCAACCATGATCTTCCTAGCAGAGGAGATTTCGAGTCCAGACTGACACTGGGAAGTGAAATGATTGTTTGGAGGATTTGGAGAGATCATGCTGGAGGTCATGTGGCATAAATACCACTGGAATTTAAGGGAAAGAGAGAGCACCATATTCTGCAGAGAATAAGAGAAATATAAGTTTATAGTGATGTGTAACTAATACTATTCATGTCTGATGGTGAATTTATTGCTTCTGATGAAATGACACAGCATCCATTGTACTGTCCATCCTTGTAGGCCAAATTCATGGCTAAATGCTGTGTTTGTTGACCAAAATCATAGAGCTATTGTAGTACATGATAAGTTAGATAATATATACCAAGTGTCCTAAACATTCTTTATGCCTATTAACTCAATACTTTTTCTCAAGTTAAAAAAGAAAACATGTATAGGAAGATCTGAGTAGGAATCTTCATTTATTCAATTTTTAGCCATATGATTTTGGTCAAATTTAGAATATTTTAATCTATAACATGGGATTGTATCTTTAAAAAAATGAAAATTATGAAAGATATGAATGACGCAACTAGCACAATGTTTTGGGTATAATAGAAGTTCAATAAATAGTCACTATTGTTATTGTTGTTGGAATGTATCCACAGAAAGCAATCCAACATGGTATAACAATAATAATACATAAAATGTTTACAGTATCAGTAAAATGTGTGGGAGTTGTTAAAACATACAGTTACAAGAATGGTTAAATACATTATATAGCTATATGTGATGTGGCAATTAAAATAAAAACAATATACTTACAAGGAGATATATCTGAACCAGTCTACTCTGTGATAGGACAGTCAAGTCCAGTTTTGTCAGGTCAGCAGCCTACTGTGTATGTTTTCTAGAACATTTTCTAGAACATTCTCTAGTCCGGTATGTGTTGAACTGTTCCTCCATTCATTTCTTGGCTCATTAGTTCACTCATTTAGCCAACATACAGTGGGTACCTGCTAACTGTGAAGCCCTAAGCCAAATGGCTCTGTTTGTTGATCAAATAATAAATGGTTTTTGAGGAAGGAGTAGTTTATCACTTTAAGACTGATATATACCAAGGGTGACCACATTCACCTGTTTTAAAGTAAGTCATGACTCCATTCAAAACTCTGTGGCAAACTTCCAGGATGAGTTATAGAGCATGCTGTCTGATGCTGATGTACAGACTGTGACCAGCTCAATTCCAGAATATTCCACTCCCTTCGAGATCTCTGAAAATGACACCCTTGAGATTGTGCAAAATGTGGTCGTCTTAGTCCATTTGAGCTGCTATAACAAAATACTATAAACTGGGTGACTAGAAACAACAGAAACTTACGTCTCTCAGTTCTGGGGGCTATAATGTCCAATTCAAAGTACTGGCGTATTCAGTGTTTGGTGAGGGCTGGAGTTCTGGTTCAGAGGATAGTGCCTTCACACTATGTCCTCACATGGTGGAAGAGGTCAGACAGTCTCTGGAGCCTCTTTTATGAGGGCACTCACCATATTCCTTAGGTGTCTGCCCTTATGACCTGATCACTTCCCAACAGTTGCACTTCCTAATATCATCACAGTGGTGATTAGGTTGCAACTTATGGATTTTGCAGGTGACACAGACAGACTGTAGCAGTCATACTTGCAGCTGTGGGCACAAACTCATTGGCCTGGAATTCAAGCACTTCCCAGCCACCTCACCTCTCACTCTTTTCGGTTACATATCCACCAGCTGCTCATTATACCATGGATTCTAGGTTCCTGCTTCTTTGCCTATGACTTGGGTTAAATCCTCTTCCATGTTTGATGGTTTCATGTTTTCCTGGAAACCTTTCCAAGACATTCCTTTCACCTTGTTGCTCTCCCTTAGCTCAAGGTCACGTTCCTCAGTTCTCTTATTTGGCTTTATGGATGTCTCAGGTTTTAAACGGCATATTCAAAATCCAGATGGCATGGGTGTGCTTGGCCAATAATGAGGAAGTTGGGACAGTAGTGTCAAGTTTCAATCTAGTTACTCCTGATGCTAGAAACCTAGATTTCCTAGTGTCAGAGTCAATGAAGGTAGCCAAGAAGATAAGGGCTTTCTTTCTGCTTACTCCTTCATGCTAGATTTAACTAATCAATGTATGGTAAACCAAGTCAGAATACATGCAGCCCTGTAATCTTCTTAGAAGATGCCCTGTTTTAAACCGAGTTCTTCACCTTTGAACTAGTCCTACCTTTGGTGTTATATGTTACTTTGTGTTCATATCCCTTTGTTGCCTTCCTTGAGCATTCTGCTAACTCTGTAAAGAGTTTCTGTCATCCATTTGTGTAAAGAAGAAGGAAAAAAGGAAGATATTCAGGGAAGAGGGTGCACACCTTCACTGCTGCAGTCATTTAGGGATATATTTGGCCCTGGCCACATAAGCCTGTGCTTTTACTTGTAGTTATTATGCCCAGATGTATTTCGGGTGGTGATGAGGCTTGTGACTTGCTTCTAGGCTAACTATATTAATTCCATGTTATGAATTTCCCCATTACTTTGAGAATCTTCTTTATTACTAGCTTTAATAATAGCTATGCGTTAATTATGCCTTTGAATGCTAGACTAGCCACTTTCTTTCTCTCTAGTTCTTATACAACCCTGCAAATTATTACTCTTACTTTACAGATGAAGAAACCAGGACCCAGAGAGATTAATTAATGTATCCATGGAAGCCCATTACTCAATGGCTCTGGAAATCATGTGTGTGTGTGTGTGTGTGTGTGTGTGTGTGTGTGTTGAAAATAAAAGATGCAGGAGAACCAGTTTATTCTGAAACTATACACACACACACACACACATATATTTTTTACTACATCACATTGCTTGCCATAAGGCTTTCTAGAGTTGACTAAATCTTTGAATTGAATCGTTCTCTGAAAATCCTTCCATAACAGTGGTTTCCTTTGTCATGTTTTTTTTGACAGCTCTTGTTTGAGAAGTGGTTGCTTATCTACAAAGTGCTTTTTAGTTATACCTATCAAAAAGTGACTTTTTGTTTCTTTATTCACCATGGCTAGGCACGTGACATGTTTTGGTCTTTAGATAAATTGTCCACTGGGAAAAGTCCAGTGTATAAATACAGAAGAAATTGCAATGTTGGAGCCATTTCTTTCCAGGCCCTGGTTTTGTCACACTTTTTCTCATAAAGGAAAGTAGCTGTTGGGTGCTCACAAGTGAAATGAGATACAAGAAAATTTTGTTGTAGCTTTTAAATTAGAGTAGGGTGGGAAACCCAACATTTGGGGATGTTCTGAGTGTTGCAAATTGTCTTCTATTCTGTTAAGTATTGCTGAGTAGCTAGTAAAGAAAAGTGAAAACAGGTAAAATGAACCAGCTCGTCCAGGAAGTGCTATAAATTTACATATTATCTAGAGTACTCAATTACTGTAAAAAGGTTCCTTTTGACAGGTATTCTGGTAACTCTAGTGCACATTTCTACACCCAACACACAGACAGACCTCAAGGGAACAGACAGACCTGGGTCCAGACCACCTCTCACTCACAAGCTTTAAGACCTTGAATGACACTTAACTTCACTGACCTTCTTTGCCTCTTGATTGAAATGAGATAATAATAGCTTCTTTACAAAGGAAATGGGCTAAATCAAAGGACACTTAAGATTCCCTACAGCTTTTGCAATCCAACCTTCAGTATGGGAAAAACAGGCCTGTCACAAGTAGACTAATATCTGAACAATGATGCATTGAGTTTTCATCTCATTCGGGCACCATTTCAGACAATTAGCAATTTGGCCTTAGATGGCCTGGAGAGCTCAGATTAAGGTTCATAAGAATTAATATGTGCACCAGGCTTGCCAATTTAACAACCACTCTTAAGGATTTTGTCTTGTTTAATCCAAACATCAACTCCTTAAATAAAGTTTCATCATTAGCCTCAGTAGGAGAAACTGAGTCTCAAGGAATTGACTAGCCCTTTATTTAACACAAGCCTACTCCTTCTAATGGGAAATCCTGGGAGGCTTTTATGATATAGTTATGCTTCCTGCCACTCTCTTCTCCTCTCTCCACCTCTTTCCTTTGGTCCCTTTTCCTCCTCTTCTTATTCTATTCTGTGTCCAAATATTCTAAATTTAAGACAATTTTTGAGTCATGCACTGAGGCCCTTGAATAGAGCAGGAAAGTGCATCTGAACAAAAAGGTGATATCAATAGTAGTTTCCAACTGTGAACTCCTCAGGTGGGCTTGGAGTATAGCAAATAGAGCATGAAGCTCTACAGGAAACAATCTACCAAGGAGACTATGCTATGAATAAATGATATGTCTCACTTATATGTGTATAATCCAATTTCAAATATGCAAATATGCATACCCAATTTTGTGGTTCATAAAATTTAAAAATGTAAACACTTAACTGATTTCATAATATTTTTCCATTTAGGCAATTAAAAAATACATTTAAGTATAATTGCTATACTCAAGACAACATGAAATTTGATATCATTCAAATTTTATCTCAGTCAACAAAAGAGCTTACTAACAAATATGACTTTACCGGATTTTGCCTCCAGGAAGTAAACAGCTTTCTAAATGTCACGGTTGCTCAGACACTACAAGGTTTGATTTCTGAAAGACCTTGGGGAAACCATATCTACAAAAGCGTTGAATGCAAAAGTTCACCAGCTGTTATCCAATAGGACAAGTTTAACTGAGTATTTCCTCTGAAGTTCAGTAGCCAAGTGAGTTAGGTAAGCTATGCAATATCCCTAAACTGTAGTTTCTGCTTCTTTACAATGTTACAATAATAATTCAGATCTCAGCGAGGTATTGCAGGCATGAGATGACAGGTAAGTGAAGTACTCAGTTTAGTGGTTGGATGGCAAAGAGTGTTGGCTCTTTCTACCACCTCCTTCACCACCACCACCATCATCATCACCACCACCACCATCTCTACTGCCACCAACTCCACCTCTTCCACCCCACCTCCACCTCCACCACCATCACCATCACCACTGCCACCATCACTACCACCTCCACATCTACCAGATATGCCTCCTCCACCACCATCTTCACCTCCACCACCACCACTACCACCATCTCCATCTCCACTTCCACTCCCACCACCATCACCCCCACTACCG
>CAUYQG010126778.1:0-17381 GCA_963574415.1 Tarsius wallacei | reverse complement strand
GTGCTTTATGGGCTGTAAAGCAGTTTACAAACGTTGCTATTTCAACTTTTATCATTGATGAAACAACCATCTGCTGAAGCACCTTGTTGAATGGTTCTGGCTCATAGGCATTGGTTTATGAAATGTAGTGGTCTTAAAATCACCGCCCCCCCCCCAGCCCATTCTCTTCCTGGAGTCAGCCTGAGAGGAGGAATTTGTATCATCACAAGGATTTTATTTTTTTTGAGTTGGAGCCTCACTCTGTATTTCAGCTTTTGATTTTGTTTTTAAATTCAGAAAAACTGTACGTTGGATGAGTTGAAGTAGCAGAATCAGTTTTTGTTGAATCACTTGCTTCCAGTGTGAAAACTAAGTTTTAGGGTTTTTATGAGGCAGAACAATAGGCTTAGATGTTATAACAATAATGAGGTTAGTGGAATTTTTATTGTGAAACTGAAAGGCATTAAGGGTTTAGCCATCCCATTATTTGAAGTAACAGTGATGACAGCCTAAGAAGTCTAAGACAACATAATAAGGCTTAAATACTAAAATTGCCTTCATCATATGCCAAATAGTTTACCCAAGAAATTTATAATAGCAGTAGTTCCTAACTAAGACCTAAAAAATGAACTCTTTACCTGTCTTCCTCCTTCCCAGACACATAAAGGTGAATTCTTTCCATCTTAAAATCATTTTACATTTGCTAGCAGGAAGCAGGTAACCATTTAGAACTCACCAGACACTTTCTGTTGTTCATGGCCTGGATCTACACAATTTAAGGAAGTATTTATATTAATACACTACAGGCTTTGACAACTTTCACCTGCATGTAGATATTAGGTACGATAGCTTCTAATCCCAAGGAAAATATTCCCCTGGATGCCTGATAAACATTGCAAATTTAAAATATTTCACACTAATCTCCCCATCACAAAATCTTGCCCTACTGACAGCATTCACAAAATAAACATTGCAAATTTAAAAGATTTCACACTAATCTCCCCAACACAAAATCTTGCTGTACCGACACCTTATCTGACAATGGTGACCTCTTCCTTTTAGTTTCTCAGCCAAAGGGGTCACCCTTGACTCACTCATTCATTTATTCATTCATTCTAGACTAACCCCTCAAGAAATCCTGTCGGCCCTACCTTCACAATATAAAATAAAACCATGCTCACCACTTCTACCAGCCTCATGTGAACACTCCATCATCTTTTACCTAGATTATTGTAATCTCCTTCTAAATGATTCACTTGCCTCACTTTTGATACAATACAGATATTCTCAACAGTGCAGCCTTCAAAATCATTCTAAACTATGTCAAGTCACATTACGACTCTACTCAAGAGTCTCCTATGGCTTTTCTCTCAGAGGGAAAGCCAGGGCCTTCTTATTACATCAAGTCCTTACTTGATCTGGCCCCATTACCAGCCTGACCTCATCTACCAACTTTCTCCCTCACACACTCTGTTCCAGCCACAGGGCTTTTGCGATTGCTGTTCCCACAGCCTGGACTACTCTTCCACCAGTCTTAAGGTTCACTCCTTCAAATTTTTACTTAAATGTCACTTTCTTAGTGAGGCCTTCCTTGACCATTCAAATAAAGATCATGCCGTTTGCTGCCCAACACTGCTAGCTCTAGCCTGCTTGCTTTTCTTACGTGCTAAATTTATTGTCTATTTTCTCCCACTAGAATGTAAGCTCCATGGGGCCAGAAATTTTTGACTGACTTATCCACTAACATATCCCCAATGCTTAGAATCTAGTCTGGTGCATATAGGTCTGGCCATTATGTACAGACTCACAGGTTGCATACTGTACAAGGTCAGGGTACACCATTCAGGAAATGGTGACTCCTGGAGTTGGGCAACACATCAGCCCCTAGGAGCTCAATAAAGATTCGTTGAATGGAATAAAACAAAATGTTTTGCCCTACTATTTTAGGTACTACTCTGTCAGTAATCTCTGGTAAAATCCCTTGTATTGAAGGAATGCTTGGAGAGTTTAGAGACTCACAGACCAAAGGAAGATATTTATAACAGCCACTGGATTGTGGGTTTAAAGCTCCCCTACCTACACCACCATAAATACTGTTTACTAACTAAACAAAGTATTTTGAATTCCACTGGAGGTGGGCAAATTGGCTATGTTTTGGAAGTCTATGTAATCACTATTTTCCCACAAGATAATTGAACAGTAAGTGTTATTTAAAGTAGTCTTGGAAGAATTCCCAGTTTCACTGTAGGAAAAGAGAAGTTTATAGCTTGGGATTTTGTTTTGTTTTGAGAATCAGCACGCATGACTGTTCATGCAGCTCTTTTGTCTAGTTGAGATTGAGTTAAATCTGTTACATCAAAGCAGTTTTGCCATAGTTCAACAGGCATACCTACCAACGTATCCTAATCTTCACCTTGGTAGCATTCTCTCCCAGTGTGTCACTTCCTGCTACAATTGATTACTTAAAATTTTATACGGAAATATGCCAGCCTCCCTCAGCTTCCTGTCTGATTAAAAGAATGTCCCAACTCCTCCCTTGTAGCAGTATGACTGGTGATGTCATAGCCTTGCCTGATAAGTGTGACTCTTACTCGTCAGGAACCAGGATTTCATTTCAAGGCCCTAGGGTGAAGTGAGGAGGAGAGTCTGCCGGAAGCTTTGCTCATAAAGGAGGTGGGCCATGATTTTTGCAATCTCCTTTGTAGTCACTGACATGACCTGTAGGCTACTTACTAATGTGCTTCACAACATGTAAGGAATGAGTCATATGTGATGAGGAAGCCCTTGTTGTCCTTCAAGAGTCACCAAAAGGATCTGGTTTTCCAGTGTTTTCTATTACCTTGTGTTAAGAGTTTATAGTTTAATGTTGTCAGAGTTGTATTTGTATGGAGTCTTTCAGAGAATTTCAAGTGTTTTCACAGTCTTCCTGTTCAGTGGCACTCAGGTGTAGATGCCTACCTTTTTCTTTTTTCTGTCTGATTAACGTAGTAGGGCCACAATTCTCACAGAGGTAGTTGTGACAAATAGTGGTGAGTTAAATCCTGAGTTCTTTGATGAGGTGGGAGGAGGTGAGAGGTAGAGTGTCCAGGGAATACAAAGCCTACAGGAAATAGCAAAGAGTCTTTTGCACCTTCTCATAGAGACAACAGATAGCTTGTGTGCAGCTGGATGCTCTGAAGAGCATAACACTTAAATTTTTGGTCCAACAGACTTATCTTTTGTTCCTTAGTATATCTACCCTGGGCTGTGGTAAGGATGGATGGAGATATGCATAATAGAAGTCACCTGAATTACCACATTTTGTATTGTTTGACAAAGTCTATTCTTACCTGCCATTGAGAACAGTATAGCCCAGGCCCCACAGTACAGATATGACTTCCCAAGACAGCAGTGACTGGTGTCCAATCTGTGGCCCCTTCAAACATCACCCAGCCACACCCCCCTTTACAGTAAGTGTGACCTGAGCCTCAGTGTCTAGTTTCTACTGCTTGCTAGTTCTAGAACCCAACCCACCTGTTCAGATAGTTTTCCTATTTGAGGCCCTATGTGCCAGGCCTTGGTGTGGCTAAGTAGAAGAATAGCCTAGGGGTTAAGAACTTGAACTTCAGAATTGGGCACACCTGGCTCTCACTAGCCATGTGAACATGTGAAAGTTGCTCATCTCTCTCTGTCTCAGTGGTTTCATCTGTAAAATGTAGATAAAGTAGCCTTAGACTTCTTTTGCACATTAAATTAAATAATGTTTGGAAAGCCTGTTATAAGACTTGCTATAATTGATAGGAATTCCCAGCATGCCAAAGGGCAGAGCCACCCTTCCTATAATAGTTTCTTGTTCAAAGGTGCTGCTTTCCTTTCTACAAATACTACACAGTCAGCTTTTACTTGAAGAAAAAAGCACAATTTGATGCATAGTTGATATGTGGAGACGAACCAGGGATAGGTTACAGAACAGAGACAGTATAATGCCTTCATCTTAACTTGACTGATTTCCTTCATTTCTTTCTTTAAAAAATTTTACTTAGACAAAAAAAATGCTTCTCAATAAGAACAGAATTTAGAATTTTATATTCAACGTTTTCTCAACCAAGAAAGGCCTTTTAAATAATAATGTAGAATCATGTGTTCATTTGTTTGCCCATTTGTTTTTGTTTTTGTTTTTCACTCTTTCATTCAACAAATAGTTATCCAGCCCTCATGTATCTTTTCTCTCTAGTGGGGGATTTAGTCAGAAGGTAGGCAGTTACGGGGCAATGTGACTTAAAAACAAATGGGACAGAGAAAAGTTAGAGGCTATGGAAGTACTTAGGAAAAGCACCTTATTCAGATTTGGAAGAATCAGAGGGACTTCCTGGAGGAAGTGGAGTCTAGCAGGGGACCTAACTAAGGAGCAGAACTTTGCCAGGCACTGAACAGCATGTGTGAAGGTTTGAAAGCAAGGAGACCCTGATTTGGAGGAAGAGCTGAGTTCAGTATGACTGAAAAATAGTTTCATGAAGGTACATGGAAAGAGACAGGGTTGGAGAAGAAAGTTGTTGCCAGATTATTTCTTTTTTACACTTGTAGATGTATCCAGCACACAAAAATCAGAGGTCATGCTGTGTAGTACCATTGTGAAATAAAGAATAAGGACTTGCATAGATGGAGAAAACCAAGTTGCCAGATGATAGTTTTCCCAGTGCAGAGTCTTCATAAGTTTCCCAACTTCTTGTGCACTATGTAAATTTGAAGAACATCAGATATGCTCAAACATGCATTCCAAATCTTGCCACTGACTCCCTCCCTCCATTACAGTGAATATTGGGACTTACTAATGTCCAACATTAAGAAATACAACTTTTTCAAAAGCCTCAAATGCCTGGTATTATTGTAATCCTGACTATAGATAACCTTTTATTATTAGTTTTTTGTATTTCAATAGCTTTAGGGGTACAAGTGGTTTTAGGTTATTTGAGTGCGTTGTCTAGCAGTGAAGACATCTGGGCTTTAAGTGTAACCAACACCCCCAATAGTGCACATTGTACACCATAGGTGGTTTTTCATCCCTTGCTTCCCTCCTCCCACTTCTGAGTCTCCAATATCCATCATATCACTCTGTGCCTTTTTAGACCCATATCTTAGCTCCCACTTATAAATGAGAACTTGTGGCATTTGGTTTTCTGTTCCTGTGTCTTAAGTGAAGTAACACAGGAACATTTCAACAGGTAAATATGCTAAATTATCTGCTCATGAGAAGACAAGCATCCTTCAGTTCTAACTTGAATCAAAGTTAACTGAATTATTCTAGAATCCCTATAAGATATTTGTTTGAGAATAATTTTGTAAGATAGCAAGGGGAGAAGCTTATTGCTGAGCGATTGACTGTCTTTCAAAATAATCTGCATTTTCCTCTTTCCATGATTGTTCATGCTGTTTGCTCTGCTAACAATGCTTGGCTAAAACCTTCATCCTTCAATGTTCATTTTTGCACCCTTTGAGCATTTTAATGATTGTTCTGTAAGTGAACTGAGTCATAACTTTCAATTCATTTGTATATTGTATTGTTTGTCATATATTTTAAAACAGTTTTACTAGATTTAGAAAAGTGGAATATGTTAGTCTTTTTGAAGCCACTATAGCACTTAGCATGGGGCACGTGTTTAATGGATAGTGAGAAAATATTTATACAAAAGGTTCATGAAAGAATTTAAGTTTCATAGGTAGATAATCTAATCCTTCTCAGTTTTGACAAAAAAAAAAACATTAACCTGAAACAGTTTCTAAGGACCACATTGATACATGAGCTCTTTCTGTGGTCAGAATTATCATGTGAATGCTTCTGCAGGAAAACACATAGTCTCTAGTTGGAGAAGTTCCGTAGGAAGTGAAATTAACCCAAGGAAGGATGTGAGCACCAGCCTCATCCTGTATTCTGAATATAAACGTGCTGTTACACATATCAAGAGCTCCATAATGTATTTGTTGAGTATTTTTGCTGGGTATCCCCTTATAAAGGACAATAAACATAAAACCACTTAGATGGTGTGTCTTCTCTCTAAAGGAGTTAACATATGCAAATGCTTAGGGCGCAGAAAGCACTCAACAAATATTAGTTGTTGCTCTTGGTTTTGATATCATTTCATTCTTTAGAGCAATGCTGACAGATATATGACCATTGGCTACAGGGGGTTATTGAGCGCTTGAAATGTTACTTGTCCCTATTGAGATGTGCTCTAAATATAAAATATGCATTAAATTTCAAAGACTTAATAGGAAAAAAGGAATGTCAGATAGCTCATTTAATTTTTAGATTGATTGATTGCTAATTTTGAATACATTAAGTAAAATATATTATTAGAATTAATTTCACCTGTCGTTTTTTATTAATGTCACTGGAAACTTTAAAATTACATATGTGGCTCACATTTGTGGTTTGCATGATATTTCTTTTGGACAGTGTTGCTTCAGAGAGACCTCCCAGGGTGTGTGGCAAAGCAGTGGTATTGCAAACATTCAAGTATCATGATCAGCTAAGAAGAAAGAAACCAGGTCATTTATAGCTGAACAAATATGAACTATTCCCTTTTAAAAATTAAAATTAAATGTGTTTTTTACTGTTTGTGGTCAGTTTCATCTTTCACAAACTATACGTAATATTTTATGTCTAATGAAAAGAAAATTATTTCTAGGTTACTGGTTGGTTCACCCTGGAGTGGCTTTCCTGAGAACCGAATGGGAGATGTATATAAATGTCCTGTTGATTCATCCACTGCTACATGTGAAAAACTGAATTTGCAAGGTAAGTGTTAATTAGCAAGTGATTTTCTACAAATAAAAAAATCTCATATGTTATATACCCAACTGAAAAATAACAAAAACAATCATTGTTCTGTCTTAATATATAGATATATATTGCCTTTATCTCTTTAGTCATATGGGGTCCGATTTTATCCAAATGTTTAAAACAGTTTGGAGATCTGACTTAACAAGATGTATGGGAAATGTGCTGCCTACTGGACCATCTTCCCCCAGACCACGGGCTGGTTTCCATCAACATTTAGGATGATATTGTTAATTACTTGAAGAAATCTGAGGCTATCCACATTTCTCTTTCTTCTCAAAAAAAACTGTTAAGTATGGAAACATCAGTACAAGGACTGAGTTTGGAGGTGCCAAGAAACACTCTGTATTTTTGATTATGTCTAAAGGATTGCATCCTAAAAAAAAAAAATCCACAATTTGGAATTATTTGCTGTTTTGTTATCCACATCTCAGATGCTTCCTATTAATGCAAAAAAGTTACTAAAAGTGCAAGAGTAAAAGCTAAATTAGAGACATATCCATGCAGTGTTTCCTGATGCAAGGAAAAAGTTACTCAGCTTGATTATTGTCACATCAGCATCAGCAGCCTTAAAAAAAATCAGCACTAGGAGTCATAGAGTTCTCTTGAAGAATTAAGGCATGAATTAGGAAAATACAGAGTTATGAAAATCAAGGGAAATAAAAGGTTTTTTTTAAAAAAAGATGAAGACTTGGAAGTAAGGGCAGACATGTTTCTCACACATCTCTGTATACCTAATATCTGTACTAATTTCTGCCATATAGTAAGGGCTCAATAAACATTTTCAGTGAAATGGAAGAAATATGAGTGGTGTCAAATGCTACAGAGGCTGAAGGGGACAAAACTAAGTAAAGATCTTCAGCTTATTTAAGGAGGTTGTGGGTGATCTGGATCAGTGATCTACAAACATTTTGAACACTCACCATGTTCAAATATATATAAGGCAATGTATTAAATATAATTATTTTCATAAATTACAATTATATTTAATTATAACTACATATTTAGTTAAGTGCATACTTATGTATAAAATATATAAATAGATAATTAAATATAAATATATTTTATAATAAAATATATATAGCTAAAGATGAGTGTTCAAGACTTTATAATGTAGTTCAAATGTTTTATTGTATTCACCCTAATATATGTTACATATTAATATATATAATTATATGCTAATATATAATATATTCACCCTTGATTTTTTAACACTCATACCTAATGTATATATTTTTATTATTTTTTAAGACTATATACATGTACTGGCATATTATTCTCCTAATAACACATTCACATAGAAATCAATGTAAAGGAATTTTAAAAATACATATAAAAGTTTTAATATTTTCTTTCTATACTTTATCAGGTCATATTTTGTGTAAATCGTCAAGAGTATAAGTCTAGTAATGTTGTGTGAAGAAAATAGGTAATAAAGAATTTAGGTGTTTCTGAGTAGTGAACAAGGACAATGAGTGAAAGTCGACCTCTATTTCTAAAAATCCAGTAGTACAGGAGACCTGGAAAAAACAGCTATTTGGGAGAGCAGGGTTAGGAGAAGACTTTTCTAGCAAAAAGGAGATAATCCTATTTGTAGGGAGCATGGCAGGAGGTGGTAAAAAGGGAGTAATTATTAGTTAAGGATAGAGTTAACTGGGTGGAATTAATGTCATTGATGCTTGGGAATATGACCCTTAGAAAGAATGATTCCTATTCTACGACACAACAGAAGGAGAGAAAAGGCAGGAGTTCTAAGAATACTCTTTCCATAATCACAAGAGAAGCTGAGATGACCCTGAAAGTGTGGTTTGTCTTCTCTGTAGTACACAGGTTATCACTGAGAATGATGGGACCTAGGTGGAGGTTGGAGGTTTCAGAAGTGTCAAGTTTTACAACAGCTACTGTGGGAAATAAGGAAAGGAGTCCAATTAAGAATAAATGAAAGTGGCAGTGATGGTTTGACAGAGATTAGGAAACGTGAGGGAATAATGGTATTATTGAAAATTGCCTTAAGGAAACGCCTTAAGGATATGTTTTACCAATCAAGAGAAAATAGAACATTAGATAGAACCACTATGACTTTGGAAAGAGCAGAGCTGACAAGCGGAGGACCAAATCGGTATCCTTAAATGTGTTTTGTTTGGCCAGAACATTGTAAAAAAAGTTCAGTTTAAATGCCTGTAGGTCATGCTGTCTCCAGAGTTCACTCCCTGATGTCTTATTTTCTGCAAACTCACACATTAAAATGAGCTGCTGGATCACTGAAGACATCTCATTTCTCTACATTTCATCATATCACTCAAGCACCTGTACATATGACACTAAATTCAATGCTACATATAAACATGGGTGTGCCTATTTGTTTTTAATAACTTTAAGTAAACAGTGAAGACGTAATATGTAATCACTTTTAAAAATCTTTTTCCCTTTGAAAGCTTCAACAAGCATTCTCAACGTTACTGAGATGAAAACCAACATGAGCCTCGGCTTGACCCTCACAAGGAACATGGGAACCGGAGGATTTCTTGTGAGTGTTGACTTTTCAGATCATCATTCTTCTCAAAAAAGTCTGTAGTCAATGTCTTCTCACCATCCTTCCCATCAGACTGAAAAATCTTGAGGTTTAAGGGCTTACAGCTTGCTTTTTGATAAATTAGGCTATTTGGATACTCAATGTTGGATATCCAAAATAATCTGTTGTGTAGACTTTTTAGGTTATTCAGCAAAACCATTGCCATAGGACATTTTAGAAGGAAAAAAAGGGGGGTGGGACAAAAGGAACACTGATTTTTTTTTTTTTTTTTTGCCCGTGGAAAGAAAATGTGCTAAGTATTTGTTAATAACAGCAGAATCCAAGATCTCATTTCTCTGTCCTGTAGGAACTTTCAATATAGGTACTTCTAATTCAGAAAGTAGTTTCTAAAGCCAAAAGTATTTTTGTTTTCAATCATTTCCTGTAACCATTGACTAATCTGGTATTATTTAAGGCATGGCATAGTCTCTCATCTTATTTCATATCAGTGTTTGCTTTCATTTAGTTATGAAAAGATGTGAAACCTTCACAAATCAGTGAAATAGTATGCCTTATTTAACAAGTGATCTGGGAACAATTAATTGGTTAATGATTTGCATATTCAAACACACTTTCAAGTGAATTAAAGTGCTAGAAAACTAGAAAAAAATTGAAATTTTCTAAAAGAAGGAAGAATTTCTGAGCTTAGAGTTAATAAGAGAAATAATATAGGAAATTGTTGAAAAGATTTGACTATAGACCGAAATGAGAAACGCTGCACACCAAAAAAAGTCTAAAGGCAAATAAAACACAATCTTATTCGAATTTTATAGCCCATTATAATTGTTTTAGAAAATCTAATTTAACTTTATATTAGTTTTATCTATACCATTGACATGCTTTTTTAAAAACTTATGTTTTATAACTGTATTATTCTAAAAATATAATCAATTTTGAGCAAAAATGTCATTCTATTTTTACTAATAGATATTAGTATTCTGATGACTTTGCTGCCACTAAGTAGACTAAATATTGTTTATAATATGTGCTAATGGCAGTGCATAAACAAATACTTAAATGGATCTTTGTGGTTTATAATATTCCAAAGTCTTTATATTAAGGTTGCTTTCATTTTTCTTGCTTGTTTAATTTTAAGGCTGGATAAATCAGAAAGAGGAACATATTGAGATTTAAGGATTATAGAATGTGCTTTAATGTTTTAAATCTATAACTCCAGATAAAGTTAAAAAATTGCAAGAGAATTTGGGAAATTAATTTAACAGTCCATGTAGCAAGCAGAAAGGCAGGGGGTGGGGGGAGAAAGAAAAAAGCCCAAGTTTCCTTTACATACTTAAAAGGTCAAAAATTATAAGATACTCTTGAGAATTATGTGGAAAAGACTGACAATCATCACATTTTTTTGAACCTTCTTAAATTCTGGGCTTAAAGCAGGAATGTAGTTCTGGCATTAACAATTGGCATATTCTAATTTCAACTTCATAATGCTGTTTTCCATTGCTTTTTAAAAAAAAATTTTTTTCTTGAATACTTCATAAGTTATTTTTCAAGGCGATGTTTAAAAAACCCATAGGAATGGGGATAAAGGAACCAATAATTGCTGTTATTTGATAAACTAACCAGAGGTAATAATAATGATTTTCTCCTAGCTAATTGACAAAATGAACCATTGAGTATGAAATATGACCACAGCTGTTTCCCCTTTGAGCTACTAATAGTTAAACTGGGTTAAATAAGTTTCTTTTTACTTTTCCAATTGCTTTTTGCAAATCCACACTCTTCTTTTCAATTTTAACAATTGACCCATAGCTTTATATGTCAAACTTTGTGGGTATTTTTTAGGCTTTGACTAGATTTCTTTTTCGTACTTGTCTCCTTTTTCCTCTAGGGATTTTAATATTACTTAATCTAATGCTTCCCATGCGATTTAATCAGGTGTTCTTGGTATTCAAGGACCCCTGAAAAGGAGAGAATTGGGGTTGCATTAATGGAGATATTAAGAATTGGAGTAAGTATGATGTGGGCAAGGCGACAAGTGGCAACCAGCTTTGGTGACTGAAGTTAATTAGGAAGTGGAAATAGGGGGTGTGAAGTCTTCAAAGTAAAGAAATATGTTACAGCAGAGTTAAAAACTGGCAGTCAAAAAAGCCTCATTTGCATTTGCTTAGCATATGGAGTGATTTTTAAACTGAATTTTCACACAAAATTTGTGCTGTCCAACTCTCCTTGAACAATTGGGGAATCTGACAACACAGAGTCTGTTTCACACCAGTGGGTGGGCAGGAACCACAATGGCCTGTACACGAGGCATAGGTTCTCCAGTCACCTCACCCCAAACTCTCTTCAAGGGATACCTCCTGGACCTTGGAGGCCAATGGGTTTATGGTTTCTGCTGAGCAGTATGAATACAAGGAACTGTAGGAAACCAAGGTTCAACAATGACAATAATGATGCCAGCTAACAATCATGTAGCACCTGTTACTTACCTGGTGCTACTCTAAGTGTTTTTTGAATCTATGCGCCCATTTAATCTTCACGACAACCTCAAAAAATTGGAAATATGATAATCCTCATTCTCCAGATGAAACACCTGAGGCTCAGGTAACTGAGAGGCAAAACAAACAAACTTTGCACACATTCTCCTCCTGGATTTTCCCTAGTTTGGTTGGTGACCTGACGGCCTCCTCCCTTCACTGATACCTGCCTCTGACAATCCCAGCGCTCCTGTTCCTAGAAGTCCTGCCTCTGGGCACAGAGCATCTGCCAACTTTCCCATCACTTCTGCTGGCCCCAGTGGACTCTCACGCAAAGGCATTTGTGCCTTGTTAGTTTCCAGAGTTTGACAATTATTAGTACCTTAGAAGAGAATAGAAATGATTTCTGAGCTCCACAATGAAGAGGTAGAAGGTTGGCAATTTTCATCTGTTTCCCTATCCTTTTTTTCATTTCTTTGAAGACATGTGGTCCTCTGTGGGCACAGCAGTGTGGCAATCAGTATTACACAACTGGGGTCTGTTCTGACGTCAGTCCCGATTTTCAGCTCTTGGCCAGCTTTTCACCTGCAGTTCAGAGTAAGTAATAAATGCACAGATGGTCTGAGCAATGCCTTACAGTTCAAGGAGGTGGGAGGTGGGTAATTTATCAGCAGATGCCACCTATACCCTCCTTAAGTCTCATTTTTATATGGGTGTGAAGTTTGGCTTACTTATGAAAATCTGTTTCTTTTATCTTTTCCTGTATAGCTTGCCCTTCCTTCATAGACGTTGTGGTTGTATGTGATGAATCAAACAGTATTTATCCCTGGGTTGCAGTAAAAAACTTTTTGGAAAAATTTGTACAAGGCCTAGATATAGGCCCCACAAAGACACAGGTATGGATGTCAGTGATACATAAACTAGCCCATGGCTTTTATTCTGAGAATATATTGTTAGATATGAAGTCTTAATTTTTGTATTTGCAAATCTCCATTTTAAATGCATTAAGTGGTAATTTTGAAAGTTAATTGAAAGTGGTACCACATTGGGTAATTCTACTTATATGACTTTGCCCAATGCTGGTCTTTTGACCTTAGGGTTCTATTTCTGACACAAGCATTAAGGGAATGAGATGTAATATTTTAATCTTCTTAAAGTTGCCTGCTTTTGCCCCTCTAACCCATGAGTTTATTAATACATTTTAAAATCTAATATACACTATTTTCTTTATGTCCATTTAAACTAATAATGACTTTCTTTTCTCTACTCTTTGTTGGTAAAACAATTATCTTTGAATTCTGGGATTTTTATAAATAAGTCATTAAGCATAATTCTGCTGTTTATTGTTTTATAGTCTTTTACACAGTGGTCCTCAACCTTTTTGGCATCAGAGACCGGCTTTGTGGAAGATAGTATTTCCACAGACTGGGGGGTTGGGGGATGGTTTTGGAGTGATTCAAGTGCATAACATTTATTGTGCACTTTATATTATTATTACCTTGTACTATATAATGAAATAATTATACAATTCACCATTTAAAAAAAAGAGGCATGGATGGAAGTGGTAAATAAAATAATGGGTAGGACACTCGTAGACTGAATTAAGTGTCAAATTCTGACTAAAAGCCTGATACCAGATGCAGCTGTACAATTTAAGTACATCAACTCGTGGCAAGTGATAGGGTTTTGATATGTCTGCAAGCAAATGATTTATTATGATCTCTGTGTAGTACAACATCAACTGCTAATGTTAATCTATTTGCAGCTGCTCCCTAGTGCTAGCATCACTGCCTCGGCTCTATCTCAGATCATCAGGCATTAGATTCTCACAAGGAGCATGCAACCTGGATCCCTCGCATGCACAATTCACAATAAGGTTCATACTCCTATGAGGAACTAATGCTGCTGCCGATCTGACAGAAGACGAAGCTCAGGCAGTAATGCGAGTAATGGGGAGCGGCTGTAAATACAGATGGAGCTGCTCACCTCTTGCTGTGCAGGCCAGTTCCTAACAGGCTGTGGACTGGTACTGGTCTGTGGCCCAGGGTTTGGGAACCCCTGGCTTAGAGGATGATTTCAATGCCTGAAAACTAGGACAGTAACAGAAGAGTGTGACCTTCTTGATCTCTAGGGCCAGGGACTGTCCCCAGACATCTCATTCAGAAGTTCTTCTTTCATTCAGTTCTCTCAAATAAAATCCTCTCTAAAAATATTTTCTTTGAAAACCTGAAACTCCCTGCCCAAGATGCACATATAGCAACTTCCCTGCATAGATACTGAAGTCCATAACAGAAGAAATCCAGCACAACAAATAGAACCAGACTGACTACATTGATTAGAAACACATTAGTTTTTCTTATATTCAACTCTAATCCTCCAATACATAATTACCCTCAATTGATGAGATGTCACCCTTCATTTATGGTTGCTTATTGTTGTTTGCAAGCCTTTCTCCATGGATAATTAGAAAGTTTATTTATATGTCAGTTTTAATCTTCCTATTAAAAACCTTGTTCTGCTATTCATACATAGTAAAATATAGGACAGTGCTTTGAAATCTATGGTTATTACTCTTGAGAATCAAATGATAAGCTGTAGCATATCATCTTGCTAGGCAATAGTTTTACTATTATACACCGATGGCTTCTAACAAAGAAGAACTTATTTTTCATTGAAAGAAAGATAGGTAGCTGGGCTTGGTGGCTCAGATTGTAATCCCGCGCTTTGGGAGGCCGAGGTGAGTGGATTGCCTGAGCCCGCGGGTTCGAGACCTGCCTGGGCAACTTGGCGAGACCTCATCTCTACAATAAATCAAAAAAAAAAAATTAGCCGGGCATGGTAGCACACACCTGTAATTCTGGCTACTTGGAAGGCTGAGGCTGAAGGATCGCCAGAGCCCAGCAGGTTGAGGCTGCGGTGGCCGGGAGCGGCCACTGCACTCCGGTCTGGGCAACAGAGTGAGACTCCAACTCAAAAAAAAAAAAAAAAGAAAGAAAGAAAGATAGCTATCAAGAACAAAGCTAGAAGTGATTCCCTTAAGTTATTGGCTCACATTTAAACTTTTGATGTTTATTATATTGGCTAAATGGAAATTATTTATAACTCAATGCCTGCTCATTAATAAACTTATACTCTCTTGAAGGTGGGGTTAATTCAGTATGCCAACGAGCCAAGAGTTGTGTTTAACCTGAACACATTTAAAACCAAAGAAGAAATGATTGTTGCAACATCCAAGACATATCAGCATGGTGGGGACCTCACAAACACATTCAAAGCAATTCAATTTGCAAGGTAAGTTGCAGCTAAAAGGCCAATATTTTGATAACAAAAAAGTGCTCATAAATAAGAAAAAGGAAGGAAAAGACAGAAACTAAATATACCTGGTATCCACACGTAAATCAGAACTAATAAGGAAAAAAATGAGTATTTTATGACAACTACTTTGAGAAGATGATGGAGAAAGAAACTTAAATCTTTGATTCCAGGATTTTTATATTATGACTTTATGTGAAGTAAATGAAGTGAGAAGACCTTAAGTTAAAACAGTAGGAAATGGAGGAATCTTTCATTATTTGTTAATATTTATTACAGCTTCAAACAAATTGAGCTCATGAAGCACTTCGTGCTAATTAACAAGTGCCATAGAATCTTGAATATATGAGTCTGAATTGAATTGAATGAGTTTATTATACTTATTACAATCTGTGGGAAGGGTGAAGTTTACAACAATAGAGCATTCTTTTCATCCTTATCTCTGTTTCTCTATTTTCCTAGCTCCCTGGCCTTCATCTTCACTTTATTTTAATCAGATATCCTTACAAAAATGCAAAAAACACTCTCCTGTTGTTAAAAAGTAAATGAGAACAATCAGTTTGCTTTACCTTAAGCCTACCTTATGCCTTTTTTATCTTGTGTATTCCTTCTTTCCACTATCAGAATTCCTTGAAAAAGGTGCATCTACTCCTTCGCTCTACTTCCTAAATGGCTACAACTCTGCCCCTAGGTAAGCATGGTCCTCTTAATCCCCCAACTCCATGGTCCTACCTCAAGTCTCATTATCTTCGTCTCCTCAACATTTGATAATGATGAACAAACATTGCATATCCAACCCAGCTGCCATGCACCACAAACTTCTGAAATCCTTGCCAACTCCATGTCAACAACTTTTGCCTCTTTACTGGCTCTTTTTCTGATTTTTTTTCTTCATTGAACGGAGTCCTCGCCTCTTTATTGATCTTCTCTTTCAGAAATTGTATCCACTCTCACGGCATCAGCGTCAGCTCTGTGTGGGTTACCCCACTGCTGTTTTCAGCCCTGCACTCTCTCCCAAAACTCACACAGGCCTTCAGCTGATGCTGAATATTTTTATTCGGAGTTCTGGCTCACTTACCAAATTCAATATGTCCTAAACTGGCCTAATTCTTTTTCCCACCACTCCTCAGCACTTTGCCATTCTGGTTCACACCACTGCCTATTCCCAGGTCATTCAGACTAAAAACCTGACTATTTTCTTTATTCTTTCCACTCCTCCTTATGTCACGCGTCTGGTCAGTCACCACATCCTGTCATTTCTATTTCTGCACTTCCCATGATATTTGTGCCTCTTTTTTCTATGTGTATATTTTAGTTGCTGCTTCTATCATCTGGTGATTATCCCCGTATGTTCTCAAAAGCAGATTCCTCACAAGAGAAGATATAATTGGTTTGGTTAATCTTGACTGTCCCTATTAAGATGCCCTTGTGGGCCAGACCATCTCACAAGCTGCTGGCCAGACAAAAGATCTGCTGCCATTAGGTGAAGTGCTCTTCCTGGTCTAGCAAACTACTTAGGGGAAGAAGTTGAAGTGGAAAATGGCCTCCCAGAGTTAGAAAATACCCATGTAACCCTGTTTTCAGCAGAAAATGTACGTGTGGCATTTTTCCCTGCAGGAATCCTGGGGCCCTGGCAAGTCTTCTTCTCCAAGATAATGGCCACTGTCTGTTGATGTAGGACTTGTCTGGCTTTCATCATCTTTCAAAACTTTGATTTGTGCCATCATCTATCTTCCTCTCACTCCTGTTTCCCAAGCTAACAGATTTAATCTGCCCAGTACAGGGAGAATCATCTGACTTTTCACTCAAATCCCCTAGAATATAATTACCTCTATTTCTTTTTATTGTTTTCTCTCTCTCTCTCTCTCTCTCTCTCTCTCTCTCTCTCTAACATACAAGCAGTTTTTCTTTTTTCTTTTAAAGATGTGGGGTAAAAGTCAGGATTGGGTACGTAAGTGGTCTACAAACAGGTGAAGTTTGGGCTCCCATTGGACCTTACTTCTCCTGTGCTGGGATCATGCATTCTTATTGGTAGTGTCTGTCCACCCCCCACCCCAATACTTGACAGTGTCCCGCTACTACCTGTGCCTTTCTTGTAGTATTATGATAGGTGTTCAGGGTCCACTTATGAGTGAGAACATATAGTACTAAGTTCTTTGTTTCTGTGATAGATCACTGAGTATGATAGACTCTAAATCCATTCAAGTTATTGTAAATAATGCTGCAATAAACATGCATGTGCAGGTATCTTTTTCATAGAGTGATTTGA
>CAUYQG010126777.1:0-10805 GCA_963574415.1 Tarsius wallacei | reverse complement strand
GAAAGAAAATGGCTCTTAAAAGCAGAGATGTGACTAATTGTCAAGTTCAGGAGAGGTCTATCACATAGACAAGGTCCCAGGTGTTTATTGAGTGCCTGCCAGATTTTTAGTCAGCCTTGCTCTTCTAAAAGTATTAAATATTGAGCTGTCTTGCTAGGCATGGCAAGACCTCCATTTTTTCCTGTAGCTGCCATGTGGCTCTTTGGATAGCCAAGCGGGGCGGTTGAGTGACCAAATCCCAACCCTCCAGACACGGTGTGTTCCTGGTGCCTGAGGAAGTGGTGGCAGCAGGTCTGAAGTGTCACGAGAAGCAAATACCCGGCCCACGCATATTCCCAGGCCTGACTCAGAAGGACTGTGATTTGAGGAATTACCCCAGGCGCACTTCCCTTTTCCCAGATTGTAAAACTGCAGGGCAGTTTAGGCTGATGGGTTTGCACCTCTCTGGTGTCTGCCCCACTGCTGCTGTCAGACTGAGTCACAGGGCCTTGGTGACTGCCTTGTAGGATGCAACACCAGTGGGTGGAGTCAGCAGCTCCAGGCCTGGAGTGGGTTGATGTGGGTGGACTTTCCCCCGTGCCCCGTGAGCCCTGTGCCTGTTCCTTGAATTCTCCAAGCACTGGTGTCCTTATCTAGGAGCCAATAGTACCTACCCAACAGGGTTGTTGAGAAATTAAATACATATAAAAGCAAACATGTAGGAAATGCTTATTATGTGCCAGGTACTAATCTGAGCACTTTTTACTTTACACATGTTAACTCCATGAGTCCTCACAACACCTCTATGAGGCAGGTGCTGCCGTCATCTCTATCTTACAGAAGAAGAAACAGAGAAGAATTTGCATATGATCACATGAGTAGGAAGTGGCAGAGCAGGGATTAGAATCCAAGCAGCCCAACACCTGAACCTACGCACTTCATGCAAAGTGTGTTCATGCAGGAATTTGGGAGCCTAAAACTGTTTAAAAATGGTTCTGTTGCATCCAAAATTTATTCAATGAATATTCAACAAATGTATCTTGATGCCAACTGGGTGAGAAGCCCTGCGTTAGGTGCTGTGGGAAAGGAAAAATAAGTAAGACACTGTTGCCACATGTAGTAGGGAAGAAAGATTCACAGGCATGGGGGGTGGGGGGGTGGAGTTTATGGTGATTGCCCAGGGATTTGGGGTTTGAGGGGGGCAGACACTGGGAGTTTCTGGTGTTGTCTGCTGAGGGTGGGGTACAAGGAGGGGAGAGATCAAAGGTATTGTGAGGTGTCAAGGGTGGAAACTCAAAAGAATGGAGACCCCATAACTACATGGAGGGATCCAGAGGTACTGGCGTGACCGGGGAAGGAGATGATGATAAGGCTACCTGAGGATCCCGTGGGACTGTGAGTTCTGGTGGGATGGGAGGTGATGCTGGGCAGTTCACCTTCCCAGTATATCCCAAACTACATCATAGAGACAGTGGTACTTCTTGAGCTGAACATGCAATGAACATGTGTGTTCCTCATGAATTCATTCCACAAGTTTTATTTTTTAATTTTATTTTTAATTTTATTTTTTGAGTTGGAGTCTCACTCTGTCACCCAGACTGCTGGAGGGCAGTGGCATGCTCCCGGCCACCGCAGCCTCGACCTGCTGGGCTCAGGCGATCCTTCCTCCTCAGCCTTCCAAGTAGCTGGAGCTACAGGTGTGCACCACCTTGCCCGGATAATTTTTTGACTTATTGTAGAGATGAGGTCTTGCCAAGTTGCCCAGGCTGATCTTGAACCGGTGGGCTCAGGCAATCCTCTCACCTCAGCCTCCCAAAGTGCTGGGATTATAAGCGTGAGCCACCATGCCTGGCCATTCCACAAGTTTTAAACCGGCATTTATTTTGTGTCATGTGCTCTTAGGCAGGCTCTGATTCCTTTTTATCTCAGAGTTCCCGTTTACTGTGAATTTGGAGGAAGGAGGCCTTTAATCTATTATCCTTTTAGGTATGAAGGCGTATGAAATCTCTTAGGATGAAGGGGGACTTTTAAATTGTGGAGCTGAGGGCCTGATCCTACTTGCCTTTCTCTTTCTCCATTTCATTTGCTGACCATGGTCATTAATGCCGCCTCATACTAGAGGTGTCCCAGGCAAGAATATAAATGGAAGTCTAGTTATGATGCATGTCTTAATTTTTGTTATACATCATGATAACACACTATTAAGTTAAAAAAAAAGCTCTATCTTCTTACTTTGACACATACACCCTCCAAGGACTCAGGAGGGCAGGTTGATGTTTATGATTGTCAGTCAGCTTGGAGTAGTGCACTGGGACTTGGTAGTTTAGAGTGGCAGCATAGCTGGTGTGACCCTTCTCGCTCCCTGCCTCATGCTACCCAGCAAAGGACCTTGGGAGCTTGTGGGGGGGCACATCCCCACCTGTGTGTCTGAGCTTTGTTCACTTCCTCCCACCCCACTAGTAGCCACTTCTTGGTTGTCCTTTGGTCTCTCTGTCCCAAGAGAGAGGCTGCAGCTGGCCCTGGGAGTCAGAACCTGAGGCATGGTCTAGAAGTGGGGACACAGGCTCTGGGTGGACATGTCCTTCCTGTCCAGCGAGGAGGAAAGTTTGGAGGAGGCCAGGATATGGCCTGCAAATTACAGAGCCCAGGGCAGGGCCTTACTTGTCTCATACTCAGCAGTAACACCAGCTAACTGGAATCTTGTTGTTTCCACCTTTCCATTTCTCAGGTGAATCATAAGGACACGTAGGTTCCTACAAGGTACGTAGTCTCTGATCTACCATTTGAAGCCTGACTTAAACTATTCAAATATTTATTTTTGCCAAAAAAACAAAGCAAAAGTTAAAAGACATTCATGACTCAGGTCTTATCGAGGAAAGCTGCTAAAGAAAAAAAAATGGTCTCAGATTTTTAACAGTAAAACCCAAACTAAAGCAAATGCTGCTCACTTTATTGCAGATTCTGCAGGCATTGATTGCCTTGCCACATAAATTCAGGGAAGCCCCTAATTTGCATTATTGCATTTTTCTTAGTTTACTACCATGTATTTCTCTCTTGATTTCTACTGATCATTAATTTCCTGTATTAGTTGCTTATCTTTCAGTTCTTAGCGCTGCTTTGTAGCACCCTGTCATTTGCTGTGGATCTCAGTTTGAAAATCAAAAAATGGTTTTGTTTTGCTAATTTAGAATCATGCGCTGCTCCTGTTATGCCAGGTATTGTGCTTGCTCCAGAAAACTCTAAGTGAATAAAACCTAATCGTCATCTTTAAATCACTCACAGTCTGGTGGATTGAGACAGACACATAAGCATATCAAGTATAATAAGACACAATATCTGCTACTACAGGGGGCTATGTGAGGAGACTGCAAACGTTGATCTGACCTAGGGGAGTTGAGAAGATTTTACTGAGGGCTTGGCATTTCAGCTGGGGCTTAAAGATGGGTAGGAGTTTGCCAGACAAGTGAGATGATCATTTTTGTCCATTATCCTTTTGAATTATTTATTTTTTGCTACTTAGTTATGACTCATGAGATGTCTGGATAGTATATGGTACTGCTTATCAAATCTAGATTTTCTGTGTTTTCTCATTTTCAGACCAGTGTTTCACATTTGGGAGATAGTTTTATATAGAAGTCTCCATGGGATCATCTATAGAATGGGAACTAATATTACCTTTCTCATTGGGTTGTTTTGAGAATTCAAATAAGTGATGTGTCTAAGTGCCTAGCACTGTGTCTGAGTGAGCTAGAATTGTGTGTGGACACATATCACAGAACTCCAGCTCTCCTGGCTTAATCAAGTTGGAGTTTGTTTTCCTAGAATGCTAGGAAGTCCTGAGGAAGCAATGCAGGACTGATGTCATGACTCTAGGATGTTGCCAGTGTCCCAGACTCCTGCTAACTCTCTGCTCTGTTTTTCTTTTCACACTTGTTGAGTCATGATTACAAAATGGCCACTTTACCTCCAGCCTCCTGTGCAGTCCAGGAAGAAGGAAAAGGGGAAGGAAGAGAAAAGGGTAGTGCCTTTAGCAGGAAAGCAAAAACTTACCAAGCAATTTCTATCAGACTTCTGTGTATGCATAATAGGCCAGAACTTTATCACTGGGCATTCTGGCATCCTTAGCAAGACTGAGGTTCGAACACTAAGAAGAAGGAGAATGGATACTGTGTAGGCAACCAGCAAATCTGCTATGGCCCAGTGCATAGTCAACACTCAGCCTTGGTATTGCTGTGGAGAAGATATTCCATAAATATTTGTTTGGTCGAACTGAACCATCTCCATACTACTTTTCTGGCCCAAGTCACCACTATCTCCTGCTGTAGTAAGAACCTTCTTACTGATCTCTCTCCATTTTTGCCTCTCTACCATTCATTTCCCACCGGGAGTCAAAGCGATCTTTTAAACATGCAAGTCAACCTAAATATAAATGCTGAAACCATAAAACTTTTAGAAGAAAACATAGGGAAAAAGCTTCATGACCCGGGATTTGACAATAATTTCTTAGATGTGATACCAAAAGTTTGGGTAACAAAGAAAAAAATAGATTAATTAGACTACATCAAAATCAAAACATCTGTGCATCAAAGTACATAATCAACATAATCAGAGCATTATAAAGGCAACCTACAGAAAGGGAGGAAATATTTGCAGATCATATATCTGATAAAGAGTCAATATCTAGAATATAGAAATAACTCCTACAACTCATCAACAAAGAAAAACTAGATAACTTGATTTAAAAATGGAGAAGTGACTTGAATAGACATTTCTCCAAAGAATATGTACAAAAGGTCACAAGCACATGAAAAGATGCTGAACATCAGTAATCATTAGGGAAATGGAATTCAAAACCTGAGTGATACACCACCTCACATCCATTAAGTGGCTACTCTACGGTAAAAGAAAAAGAAAGTAACAAGTGCTGGTGAGGATGTAGCAAAACTGAAACCCTTGTGCAATGCGGATCAGAATGTAAAATGGGGTACCCACTATGGAAAACAGTGTGGTTATTTCTCAAAAAATTAAAAACAGAATTACCATGTGAGCCAGCAATTCCGCTTCTGAATATGTACCCAAAAGGACTGAATGCAGAGTCTTGAAGAGATATTTATACACTCATGTTCATAGCAGAATTATTCACAATCGCCAAAAAAATGAAAGCAACCCGAGTGTTCATCAATAGATGAATGGATAAACAAAATGTATTATATACATACAATGAAATAGTATATACATGCAATGAAGTCAGCCTTAAAAAGGAAGAAAATTCTCATATGGAAACATAAATGACCATAAATAGCCAAAACAATCCTCAGCAAAAGTAACAAATCGGGAGGTATCACACTTCTGGACTTTATAATAAAGCTGCAATTAGCAAAACAGCATGGTATTGGTACAAAAGCAGGCATATAGAACAATGGAACAGGATAGAGATTCCAGAAGCAAAACCTTGATTTCTCAACCAACCCATCTTCAACATAGCCTCCACCAACAACCATTAGGGATAGGAGAACCTATTCAGTAATTTGTGCTGGGAAAACTGGCTGACCACATGCAGAAGAATGAGACAGGACCCTTACCTATCATCACGCACAAAAATCAACTCTACATGGATCAAAGACCTAAATGTAAAACTTCAAACTATAAGAATCCTAGAAAACACAGGAGACGTCTTTACAGAAATTGGGATAGGCAACCAGTTCCTGATCAAAGCCCCAAAAGCCCAAGCCATAAGAGATAAGATAGAGAAGTGCGACCCATCAAACTGAAAAGCTTTTGCAAAGCAAAAGTCACCATCAAGAGAGTGGGGAGACAGCCCACAGAATGGGAAAAAATATTTGCCTCCTGTTTATCCGACAAAGGAATGTGCCCAAAGGAAAAAAACAAACAGTCCTGTTAAAAAGTGGGCAAAAGATATGAATAGACACTTCTCAAAAGAAGACATTTGAGCAGCCAACAGATACATGAAAAAATGCTCAGCCTCACTAATCATCAAAGAAATGTAAATCAAAACCACACTGAGATATCACCTGACTCTAGTCAGGGTGGCCATCATTAATAACTCAGAAATCATCAGATGCTGGAGAGGATGTGGAGAAAAGGGAATGCTTCTACACAGCTGGTGGGAGTGTAAATTAGTACAACTTCTGTGGAAAACAGTGTGGTGATTTCTAAAAAATCTAAATATCAACGTTCCATGCAACCCAATGATCCCCCTTTCTGGGAATATTCCTGGAGAAGCTCAAATTATTCTACAAAAAAGATACCTGTGCACTCATGTTTACTGCAGCACTATTCACAATAGCAAAAACATGGAACCAACCATGCTGGCCCATTGAAAGTGGATGGGATAAAAAAAATGTAGTACATATACATGATGGAATATTATGTAGCCATAAAGAAGAACAAAATTATGGACTTTGCAGCAACTTAGATGGATTTAGAGTCTATCATACTCAGTGATCTATCACAGAAACAACTGAGTACCAAATGTTCTCATTCATTAGTGGGTCCTGAACATTTATCAAAATGCTACATGAAAGGGACTGGCAGTAGCGAGACACCGCCAGGGGAGAGTGGGGTGGTGGGGGGGGCACATAACGTGAATAAGCGTATCTGATCCCAAACCAGGCAAAGTGAGGACCCAGATTTTGGGAAGCCCAAACCTCACCTGTACAAAGACCAGTTATATACCTAACCCTGAATTGTACCCCACATCTTTAAAATAAAAAGGAAGGGAATTCTGATACATGGATGAACCTTGAAGACATCGTGGTAAGTGAAATAAGCCAGCCACAAAAAGACAAATACTGTATGATTCCACTTACATGCGGTATCTGTAGTAGTCATAGTCATACGGGCAGGAGGTAAAATGGTGGTTTCCAGGGTCTGGGGTGAGGATAATGGAGAGTGTTGTCTAGTGGATACAGAGTTTCAGTTTTGCAAGGTGAACACGTTCTGGAGTTCAGTTGCAGAACAAAGTGGGTGTACTTAACATTTAAAAATGGCTAGGATGGTAAATTTTGTTATGTGCATTTTGCTACAATGGAAAAAATGTAAGTCAGATCACATCATTTCCACTTGTAGGAACTTCTGATAGCTTATTGTTGCACCAGAATGAAATCCAAATTAACTTTTCCAACCTATAAGCCCAGATGATTTGGGTTCTGCCTACCTTCCCGACCTCCTGTGATGGCATTCTCCCTGCTCATTAAGTTCCAATGTCATCGACATTCTCCTGTACATTAAACCTGTTAAACTCATTCCTGTCACAGGGCCTTTGTCCTGCCTTCTCCTCTGCCTAAAGCATTCTTCCCTCTCGTCATACCATTGGCTCCTTCTTATCATTCAGGTATAAACTCAACTATGGTCTCTTCAAATAGATCTTTCCCAAACCTCTTCTGGGGATGCCCTCTGCCACGACTTAGTCAGTGACTGTCACATTGCCTTGTTTAATTTATTCATAGCTTTTTGCATGATGTGAAATTATCCATTGTGTTCATGGTCTTTCTTCTTCGGCAGAACATAAATTGGATGAGACCAGAGACTTTTCTCTGGTTCACTGTTGTCTTCTGAAGGCCGAAAAGGCTGACACATACTAAGTACTTAGCACATATCAATTAAATAAACAATTGCATTTGGTACATATTTATTGGGTCCTCACTATGTTCCAGGCAATGTGCTAGACTCCAAGCATATACAAACACGGCATGATCATCTTCGTGATGATCTGGCAATAGGATAGAGCCTTTTCCAGGACTAGAGTCTTAAGGGCCACCACCTAGTGAGAACCAGCCTTGGAGGGAGAACAGAGCTGGGTGATGCAGAGAGGCCCGGATGATTCACTTGAGCCTCTGTCAAGCTTCGCCTGAGGTTGGCATACCTTTAGATGTTTTAATTTCATGACTCAGTAGGTTCTCTTGTGTGCATACACCAGCTTGAGCTGTGTTTTCTGCCCCTTGGAAACCAAAGAGTCCTAGTCCATAAAAATGTAACAGTTGCAAAGAGCCACAGATTCCTCATGTATTGTGGATAGATCACATGTGCATACGAAAGGTGGAGAATGTTTTATTTTTCAGAATTCCTCTTAGGAAGGTGACGGCCTTTATTTGAGAGGGAAACCACAGAGACAGCTGGGGTATAAAAGTAACTGCTCTCATGCGAAAGAGAAACTTTTCCCTATTAATCTAGGAAGAGGAACGAGAAGAGAAAAGGAAGGAGGAGGTGATGTTAGAAACGTGAAATGCCAAAACTGACCCATCTTTATAATCCCCAAATCATTGGTTAAATTGTTAAATTTACAAAATGCAGACGAAGGCCTGGAGCAATGGCTCATGTCTGTAATCCCAGCATTTTGAGAGGCCGAGGCGGGAGGATTGCTTGAGCCTGGGAATTCGAGACCAGCCTAAGGTCTCATCTCTAAAACCAAAACAAAATGTAGGTGAATTTGGAAGACGGTAGGGGTGTGAGTGTGGGACAAGAGAAGGGGGTTAGGCTTAGTGACTGGATTGGCATGATGTGGAATTGGGGTAGAGAAAGGCACAATGAAGAATGTCTCAGAAGTCACAGAAAATGTGAGGGAGATGCTGGACATCCCTAGCATATGGCTTTGGGGTTCAGGTCACATTGGTCCAGATCTCCCAGGGGACAGGGGCTCAAGATGATATCTGGTCTATATGCATATATCTTCTTATATGAAAATAAATGTATTTGCAGTATACCACATTTCATTCATGTGATATTATGAATAAATATCTTTATACATAATATATATTCCTTTGGTTTTATGTATAATATTCTTTTATTTTATATAGAAACTTTCTTCTAAAGTCTTTCAGGATGTTTTAGAAGATTCAGTGTATTTTTGTAAATTTCAACCTAATTTAGAAGCATCATCTTTATGTTCTATAATTGTCATAGGGTTGTTATGATCATACCCCCTGAATGCTTTCACAGGAAAATTGTTTTTCTTCTACAAACATGGCCTAATGCCAGAACTTTATATAGATATCTGAGTCAATGGTCAGTGTCAACTCTAGAAATAAATGTTATGAATTTCCAGCATATTGTATAATCCAACCTTTCTGAAATGACGGATGCTGTTTTAAAAGAGAGAGGTAATCTCACTGTGTGCTGTGTTCCGTGACTTGTCATCATTGTGGATCAGAAGAGAGACACTGGCCAGATCTTGGACCCAGGGCTGAGTGAAATAGGATCTGAGTAGAGAGTTGCTGTCCTCCCTGAGAAGCAGCTCACAGACCTTGAGCCGGAGGACCAGAGTGCTTAGGGATGCTGGTTAAACTGAGTGCACATCCTCATTTTTCAGTCCTTTGACATTTTGTGTGTGTGTGTGGTATAACACATATAAAGATGGAGAACACATGATCTCCACGGAGGTGGTAGGACGTGGTTAAAGACAGAGACTTTGATTCAGTCCTAGCTTTCTCTACTTTAAGTCTCTTTCCTATTTAAGTTTCCTAAAACCTCAGTTTCTTCATCTGCAAAATGGTGGTAATGAACACCTGCCCCTAAAGAGTTATTATAAGAATTAAAAAGAGACAATACATATAAAACAGCATAAAGTTAGTACTTAGGGAACCACTTAACAAGGGAAGCTATTACATGTTATTACTATTGCCATCAATATATCAATTAACTTATTAATTGGTGTGAAAGGTACCTATATGGAGATACTGAGAGGTTACAGTAAAGACAAGCAAGATGTAACAGAAAACATCGATACCAAAACTACATGCATCATGTAGATTATTCTATGTAAATGTTTTATTTGAATTTCATTGCTACATCGACAGTGACCTAAGCATCTAGTCAGTAAAATGAAAATTGTTTGCAAAATCAAATCCTTACAACTACTTAGATAAGCTCTATGAAATTATGATATTGAGATATTGATATAATAGCAAATCATGCTTTTATACATTATCCAGCTTCATTTCTTATTGGCATTCTGTCCCCATTCTATCTGTTGTACCCCATGGGATGCAGTATGTACTGTATTTATTGATAGCATGGGCATTCCAGTTAGAAAGACCTAAGTGGAAACATAGGCAATTGCTAAACTTTTGTAGGTCTTTTTTCTTATTAAGAATTATGGATAATCTAACTCACAGTATTGTTGCAAGAATGTCTTGGTAGGGCGCGGTGGCTCACACCTATAATCCCAACAATTTGGGAGGCTGAGGTGAGAGGACTGTCTGAGCCCACGGGTTCAAGACCAGCCTGGTCAACTTGGCGAGACCTCATCACTATAATAAAAATCAAAAAATCAGCCGGGTGTGGTGGCGCGCGTCTGTAGTTCCAGCTACTTGGAAGGTTGAGGCAGAAGGATCACCTGAGCCTAGCAGGTCGAGGCTGCAGTGGCTGTGAGCATATCACTGCACTCCAGCCTGGGCTACAGAGTGAGACTCCAACTCAAAAAAAAAAAAGAAGAAAGAAAAAAGAAAAAACATCTTAAATTCTTAATGAAGGGTCTATTATGTGTAAAGCCATTAATAAGTGGCTGTTATTATTTTTATTATTGAAAATTTATGCTGCATGCTAATTTCACAAAAATATATTTGCTGATATTAAAAATTCATAAGATATTAAGTGAAAATAGTAGGTTACAAAATGGTGTGTAATATTATCCTATTCTTATTTTATTTATTTATTTATTTTTGAGTTGGAGTCTCACTCTGTCGCCCAGACTGGAGTGCAGTGGCCGCTGCCGGCCACTGCAGCCTCGACCTGCTGGGCTCCGGCGATCCTTCCGCCTCAGCCTTCCAAGTAGCTGGAACTACAGGCGCGCGCTACCACGCCCGGCT
>CAUYQG010126773.1:0-10556 GCA_963574415.1 Tarsius wallacei | reverse complement strand
ACTTTTATAAATAACAAACTATGTATATATATGATGGCTGTCCTATGAGATTATAATGGAGCTGAAATTTTTTTTCACCTAGTGATATCACAGCTGTCATTGTAGTAGCACCAATGCATTACTCTTTTTTTTTTTTTTTTTTGAATAGGAGTCTCACTCTGTTGCCCCAGGCTGGAGCACAGTGGCATGCTCTTGACCACCTCAGCCTCTATCTACTGGGCTTAGGTAATCCTTCTGCGTCAGACTTTCAAGTAGCTGGAACCACAGATGCCCGCCACCATGCCCACCTAATTTTTTGATTTATTTTGGAGATGCCATCTCGCCAAGTTGCCCAGGCTAGTCTCAAAGCCCTGGACTCAGGCAATTCTCCCACCTCCATCTCCCAAAGTGCTGGGATTACTGGTGTGAGCCACTGCATCCGGCTACTCATATGTTTAGGATGCTGCTGATGTAAACAAGCCCTCTGTGCTGCCAGTTGCAAAAATGTGTACAGTCATGTCCTAAGTCTCTATATTCACTCAGCACTCACTCATTGCATGTAATTTTTTAATGTAATGACCTGTTAAGTCATTGCATGTATTCATACTAATTCCTTATAATAGAGTAAACATTTATTTAGTGTTCAACAAGTATCTGATACTCTGCTACATACATGACTTTATTTATTTCCCAAAACAATACTATGAGATGTGTATTCTCATTACTCTAATTGTACAGATGTAGAAACTAAGACTGAGATAGGTAAAATAAATTGTCCCATGTCATAAAACCTGTCACCTGCATGCTAAGATTAGAAGTTAGAGCCTAAATTCTGCATTCATTACTCCATTTTTCACAACATATTTGAAAATCATGACACTCAAAATATCTACATGATATGTACAATCTGAGAAGGTAGGTATAATAGTACTATTTGATAAATAGTACTTTTTCCATAAAAGACAATTTGAAAGAAAATGCCATTAGAAATAACACAACTTAATTCTTTGTACATGTAGAGAATAGCAGTGCATGGGGGCATTTTCAATAGATAAAGCTTGGAATGAAGAATGCTGAATTAAAGTCATGAACATAAGACTGCTACTTTTCTCTGGTGGAAAGAATTATTACCCAAACAAGAAGTTCCAACTTTCGTTTCTCTAAAGGACTTATGGGTCAGACCTTATTCTGGTCTCTTTATGGAAATAGCCATTAAACAGATATGCTATGATAAAATTATTGTAATGTTAAATGTTGTATTACAACCTATGCACTAGACCTAGCTACCTTTCACATTTTAAAGAGAATAGTCATCTAAAAAGCATACATGAGGCCAGGCATGGTGGCTCATGCCTGTGATCCCAGCACTTTGAGAAGTGGAAGCGAGAGGACTGCCTAAGCCCAGGGGTTCAAGACCAGCTGTGGCAATTTGGCAAGACCTTGTCTCTTTACTATATCAAAAAATTAGCCAGGCATGGTGGCATGTGCCTGTAGTTCCAGCTACTTGGGAGACTGAGGTGGAAGGATGGCCTGATCCCAGCAGGTCAAGGCTGCAGTGGCCATGAGCATGCTATCAGTGCACTCCAGACTAGGTGACAGAGTGAGACTCTGACTCAAAATAAAATAAAATAAAAAAGATAAAAAACACATGAGTTGTGTTGTGCTTTGGGCTTTCATGTTGTTCTTCCACAGTAGAACCAAAAAAGATATTTAAAAGCAACAAAACATGTTTCTTATGAGATAATTTATTCAGATGCTATATTTTCTGTTTCACTACTTGTTACAAATTTCCTTTTATTCTCACCAGGTTATTTGTGGGTGGTAAGTTTATTTTCCATGATTCTCTAGTCCTAGAGCACATCACTACACTTGACAAGACGTCTTATAAAATCCAATGGAGACTTTTGCTTTTAACCATAATGGAGTAACTGGTACCAGGCTCACCTTCCCAGCTAAAAACATTGGGCAAAACATGAAGTATATGGGTTTTAGATATAAGACAAGAAACAGTGTATGCCTATAATCCTAAGAGAAGGTAAACAGAGTCCCATAATTGCTCAGTATTTTTGTCTGGACACCTTTTCCAGACCAGCATGTGGGGAATTCAAACACAGCTGGGACTATGCATGTGGTTAAAATGTGCAGGGTATAGCACCAGAAAGGGAGAAGCACTAGAAACCTGCATAGAACCCCCTTGTGTTTTTAAACAAATGCTAATCAGAGCATGTGCAGGATGAGACTCTACAAATGCAGGTAAAAGCAACTGCCATGGGAAGAATAACTATGAGAGAGCTGTGATGATGAAAGCAATATCGGGAGATCACTTAGGACTAAGATTTTGAGCTGTGATAGCAAGAGTGGAAATAAATTACTAAATCACTAAAGTATTCTATAGAGATCTCAGAAAGACAAACCTAGAGTACAAAGATTATATAATTTTAGAGTAAAGGCTACTCTAGCCTAAGTCTATTAAAAACTTCAAATAAGCCTTTAAATAAGCAAGCTGATCTATAAGCAAACTAACTTCTTGCCTGAATACAACTTAGCACTCTTCAAAGAAAAACAACACAATCTAGATATTCAACAACACAGAAACATAAACCCAACACATAATCAAAACTTATGAAACATTTAAAAAGCAGAAGAATTTGACTTATTACCAGGAGGGAGAAAAAAAAGCTGAAGGGGAAAAATAGAGAAACAGACCACAGAATGATGAAACTGGCAGACTAAGGCTTTAAAAGGAGCTATTATGATTATGTTCAAGAATTTAAATTAAAAAATGATGAATGATTAAATGGAATACCTCAATAGAGAAATAGAAACCATATATAAAGAAAGAAATAATTCTAGAATAGAGAAATATAAACTCTTAGAGAATGTATTTTTACATTTGTATTTATGTATTTATCTCTGTGTTTCTATATTTAGCTTAAAACTTACTAGACTCTACAGAAGAATAAAAATCAGTCAACTTACTTAAAGATAAGGTAATATAAACTATTCAAACTCTTTCAGAGATACGATAACAAAGGGATACTTCTCAGCTCACTTTGTGTGATTATCATAACCTTGCTACTAAAGACAAGATCATTACAAGAAAATAAAATTCAGATCAATATCCCTTTTGAGTTTATGTAAAAAATTACTAACAATCTATTATCAAATTAAATCCAGCAATATTTTTTTAACTTTTAATTTTTTTATTTTAAAGATGTGGTAGTACAATTCAAGGTTAGGTATACAAATGTTCATTATGCAGGTACCCTTGTTGATGAAGTGTGTCTCCCCTTGCCCAGGCAGATTCCCATTACTGCCAATCCAACCTTCCCGCTGCCCCACACCCCTGAAGTTTCCCATTACTGCCAATCCTTTTCTTATAGTATCACAATAGTTGTTCAAGTTTCACTTATGAGTGGGAACATGTGATACTCAGTTCTTTGTTTCTGTGAAAGATCACTCAGTATTATAGACTCTAAGTCGATCCAGGTTGCTGTGAAGTTAATGATTTTGTTTTTCTTTATGGCTGCATAATATTCCATTGTGTACATGTACCACATTTTTAAAATGCAGTCCCCTTTTGATGGGCAGCACAGTTGGTTCCATGTTCTTGCTATTGTGAACAATGATGCAATAAACATATGTGTACAGGTATCTTTTTTATAGAGTGATTTGAGTTATTCCGGGTATATTCTCAGTAGGGGGATTGCAGGGTCATATGGAAGGTCATAAATCCAGCAACAATTTATAAAGGATAAAACATAATGACCAAATGAGATTAATCCTAGTAATGCAAGGTTAGATTCATATTCAAAAATATTCTAATGTTACACATCACATTAACAGAAGTAGAAGAAAAATCACATAGATATCTCAATAAGTACAGAAAAAACACTTGAAAACATTCAACATTTATTTATGATTTTTTTAAAAGCTATCAGTCAACTAGAAACAGAGGGACATGTGTCAACCTAATAAACGGCACCTACACAAAATCTGTAGCTAATTTTATATTCAGTGATAGAAGTCTGAATGCTTTCTACTTAAAATGAAGAATAAAAAAGAATTTAGTTTCACTGTTTTCATTTACCATAGTGCTAGAAGTCTTGTCATGTTCAATAAAATAAAAAGGAAAATAAAAAGCAAACAGATTTGAAGATAAAGGTGAGATATATATGAAAAACTTTTGCTAGAACTAATAAGCAAAAGTAACAAAGTTGAAGCACCCAAGTTTAATATAAGCAATTCAACTGTAATTCTATGAGTACCTTTAAAAAATTAGTACTGAAAATGTAATAAAGAATACCATTTTTGGCACCAGGTACCATGAAATGGAAAAGGACAAATTAACAAAATATGTGCAATATCTATGTCCTGAAAACAACACAGCATTACTGAGATAAATTAAAGAAGTTCTAAATACATGTTCATAGACTGGAAGTCACAAAGTTGTTAAGATGACTCTTCTCAATAAAGTTGTATGGACCCAAGGCAGTATCAAACAAAAATTACAGCAAGCTATTTGTAGACAATGATAAGCTCTATCTAAAACTTACACAAATGCAAAGGATCTATGTGACCAACGTAATCTTGAGAAAAAAATTATTTTGGAGGATTTATGCCACGTGATTTCTGGATCCATTTTGAATCTATGAGTATGTTTATCTAGACAATGTATTATTCATAAAGAAACACACACAGATTAATGGAACAGAATGATGAATCCAGAAATAGATCTACTAATATGTCTTCAATTGATTATAAGATGTCAAATACAAGAAGAAAAAGAAACATTCCAAAAATATTTTGAAACAGCTGCATAGCTATATGGGGGTGAGGGGTGATGGGAGGAGAGAAACTATACAAAATTCTAGATATCTCATAGAAACTCAAGTCTCTAGAATAAAGCAAGAGATATTAAGATAAGCAATGATTTCTTAGAACACAGAAGTCATTAATCATAATTAAATGCTGATAAGTATATTTTAATCTAAACTAAAAACCTGCTTGTTGAAAATCTTTGTTAAGAGAATGAAAAGATAAGTCACATTTTGGAAGACATATTTGTAATGCATATATTTGATAAGAGACTTGTCCAAAATATATAAACAACTTAGAAAAGTCAATAGGAAAAGACAAAAACCGCAATTTTTAAAGAATATAAAAGTCTTAGCAAGCACTTCACAAAGATATATAAATGTTTAATAATACCACAAAAAACACTCAAAATTATTTGTTATTAGGAAAATATCATATAAAATTTTAACTACTACTACATATCCACCAAAATTGCTAATATTAATACTGGGTCAGGCATGGTGGCTCACACTTGTAATTGGAGCATTTTGGGAGGCTGAGGTGGGAGGATTGCTTGAGCCCAGAAGTTTAAGATAAGCCTGGGCAACATGGTGAGATCTCATCTCTACAAAAAAATTAAAAAGAAAAAAATAGTCCGGTGTGGTTGTGCACTCCTGTGTTACCGGCTACTTGGGAGACTGAGGAGGAAGGGTAGCCTGATCTTGGGAGATTAAGGTTACGATGAGATGTGATCCTGCCACTGCACTCCAGCCTGGATGACAGAATGAGACTCTGATTCAAAAAAAAAAAAAGAAAAAAGAAAATACTAACAACATAAAGTGTTGGTTGGTAAGAATGTTGAGCAACTAGTTCTCTCAAACAATTCTGGTAAAAGTGTATATGTGTTCAACCACGTTAGAAATGGATCTCCCAGTTTCTTACAAAGTTGCACATACATGTACTCAGTGACCCAGCAATTGCAGTCCTAGGTATTTACTCAACATAAATCATAATACATGTCCACCAAAAAAAAGTGTCCAGAAATTTACATAACAACAGTAGTCATAATATCTAAAAGCTGAAAACACAATCCACATGTCCATGGGTAGAAAAAAATAAGTTAAAATATATTGTGTTTTATTCCCAGAAGGGAATACTATGCTGCAATGAAAAATCTATTGATACATGAAACAACATAGGTGAATCTCAGGAACAGTACACTGAGTGAAAGGACAAGACATAAAAGGGTACAGTATGATTTCTCTTCTAAGTATTAGAATTGGCAAAATCAATTTATGGTAAAAAGAAATTGGATAAGTAGTTGTATTTGAGGCATGGTGGTGACTGACAAAAAAGAAAAACTCTCGGAGGTGATGGAAATTTTCTATTTCTTGATAGAGGAATAGAATACACAGGTGCATTGCATTTGTCAAAACTTATGAAACTATACTCTTTAGATCTTTGCATTTTACTGTTTATAAATCATTATTCAGTCAAATATTCTTGACCAAAAATAATTTAATGGAGGGCATAAAACCTGGTAGACACTCAGTAAATATGTGCAGGGTGATATTATCTCTCCTACACATAGTAGGCACTCAGTAAATATGTGTCAGATGATATTATTCCTCAGAAGAACCCCAGGTAGTGATTTTTTTCCCCTGAAAAAGAACTGCAACCAAAAGTGAGGAAACAACTCAAAAAGAATGTCAGTTGCATCATCTTTGTCCATAATGGATGTGAAAATTATTTTTGCAATATTGATTTTTTGTTCAAAGTGAAACCAACTTGTTCAATCTGCAGAGAGATTTAGGTAGCGTTAAAGTGGTTCATTGGGAGAATAGAAACTGAAGCTAGCGCAGCTCTTTCTCGGCCTGACCTCTACCTTTATCAAACCCAAGCCAAAGACTGTGGCTGTGTTTCTCAAAGTCCATTTGACAGACAGAAACCGTCAGTAACAGTCTTACTTAGCAGAAATTCATTAACCTGCAGACCTTTCCCATTTGAGGAAATATTTTCTCAGTCTACTGAAAGCATGCTCATTTCTCTAAGAACAACCTCACATGCACTTCCTCCTTGAAGTTTCTTTTCTCAAGCTTTGCAGCCTGAAATGATCTCTACATCTTCTGGATCTTATGGCAATTTCCTAGTGCTTCTATTATAAAACCCATCACCTTCCACTTTATATTACAGCAATTTGGGTACCTGTTTTATCCCTCTTGGATTGCAAACTGCTTTAAGAGGAGAGAGCTTGTTTTTCATTTTATATTTCCACAGAACATACACTGCTGTAGTTGGCAACATATTTGCCAAATAAGTGCATAAATAAAAAGAAAAATGGAGAATGTTTGGATCCATAATGAGAGGGGAAAAACACAAAATTACTAATGGAAGAATGTGATTTTATATAGTATTTCTTAAGCAATTTTATTAATTCTTTTTCTCCAAAGTATTTTCCTAGCATACTATTTGGCAGCTATTGTCCTAGCTATGTAATATGGGCGAAAATTGAATTAGACATGGACATTGCCCTCAAAGAGATCACAAGTAGAAATGGAGAGATGACTATAATTGTAAAATAATATAATAATGCAATAAGAGTTCTAATGAAGAAAATTTCAAGGGAGAGTGACAGCCCAAAAGAAAAAAGTAATCGTAGCAAAGAGAAGTTTGGAGAGTGTAGGAGAAAATTTCCAGATGATTTTTACAGGATAATAACAGCTGACTAATCAAGAGCTTATTAGGCTCTGTTCAACACCTCAAGTTATCCCAACAACTCTAGGAGGTACTATTATTATTCCTATTCTACAGATGAAAAACCAGCAACATTGAAATTAAGTGTCTTGCCTAAGGTCATTACAGCTACTGGTTAAATCGGGATTTGCTTATAGGGTATTTGAACTGAGAGTCTGCATCCTCAATAAAAATGATCTGGGTTTTGAAAAATGGGCCAACCTCTCTTGTGTGGTATGTGTGAGGATGTTTATATGGGGTGAGAATAGTTTTACAGGCCAAGGTTCTTAGCTGTTTCACTCTAGTTGAATTACTGAATCTTTCTATTTTATGCAGCAACAGAAAATCTATTAAAAACATACCAGGATTTATTGAAATATCCAGGAAGGTATTGAATATTCAAACCTAAGGAAAAGCAAGAACTATGTTAGATCAATGGGTCTTAGCAGGTGGAGATAATGGGCCTTCTCTCTGTGGGTATTTTTTAATTCTTGGATCAAGTGTAAACTTCTGAACCAATCAATTGTGGACAAAGGAAGGATCATATTGTACCAGGGCCACTGCTCACATATTTATATAATGCACCACATACATTATAAGCTATATACAGGCAACATTAAAGATACTACCTGGAGTTGTACAATATGGATACTCAACAGAGACTCAGTGGAGCCACGTGGCTGGTGGGGTATCACATGGCTACTGGAAAGAGAAGATTCAAGCAGAAACAAATCACAAGAATACAACAGTTATCTGCTGCAGGAAATGGGGATGGGCATAACATTGAGAATTCTCATAAACTAGTGAGTCTCAAATATAGCATTAGGCCCTTTCTTTCTTCTTAGCTCCTGCTTGTTTCCAATGTGCTGTGGAGTTTCCAATAATCAAGTCCTCATTTTCTGTGATTCTTTTTTTTTTTTTAACTGAAAAGTATTTTATACTGATTTCACTTAGATTATAATATAGCACATTTTCCTCCTGACTCAACACATTACTTGGAAGTGAACTGACCTTCACATTCTCAGCTATTTTGCCTCATGGGTAACTGAGAAACTGAGTGGCTCATGATTTGAGTCAATTGGTGGAAGAGTCAAGATCAGAGTGCCGTATTCAAAGGCAAGTCCAAAAAGGCTGTTTACTCACTCTAATGGTGTAGATGTTTCCTAGATGCTTCACCTGCTTTGTCTTTGTGAAAAAAGGGAGAATTCACAGAGAAAATGAAAAAATAGCATTACCCTCCCATGTAGTTATTCAACATCACATCCTCTATGTGGATTATTTTATTTACTCTTCCAACTGACATGCAAGTTTTCTTTCCTTTATTTTAAAAAGGTGAAAATAAGCTTGGAGTGATTAAGTAATTAAAGTTTCACTGTTAGAAAATGGCACAGGAGGAATTGAAGCCCACATCTCTATTTGTGCCCTCTGTGTTAAGGTCCATCTGAAAATACATAACACCAATCTACACAGGCTCCATGACTACAACCAGAGCAGTGGGGTTCTCCAGATTTATTGACACATGTAGCACATATACCAAGACCCAATCAACTAATACAATCACTTCCTTTTTTTTTGAGTTGGAGTCTCACTCTGTCGCCCAGGCAGGAGTGTAGTGGCACACTCACAGCCACCCCAGCGCTGATCTGCTGGGCTCCAGTGATCCTTCCGCCTCAGCCTTCCAAGTAGCCGGAACTACAGGTGTGGCGCTTCCACGCCCAGCTAATTTTTGATTTACTGTAGAGATGAGGTCTCACCAAGTTGCCCAGGCTGGGCTCGACCCCATGGGCTCAGGCAAGCCACTTGCCTTGGCCTCCCAAAGTGCTGGGATTACAGACTGAGCCAATGAGCCTGGCCTAATCACCTCCATTTTTACTCAACACTTCCTGTGCTTCAAGGGTATATTTTAATAGACTTAATTACAGAAAAGTGTAAAATAGAGGCTTACATTTGATAGGCTTGGCTACTAAATGCTTCATTACTTTTTTGTTTGTTTGTTTTAAGGAAGTAGAATTTTTTTTAAAGGTTTTTTTTATTTTTTTATTTTTTTTATATTCAATATTTTTATTATGATATTGTGGGGTACAGTTAAGGGTTAGGTATACAAATATGCTTCATTCAGGCACCCTTGATGATAAAAGGTGTCTCCCCATCCCCAGACAGATATTTACTACCATTAATCCCATCACCCTACCCCTCCCCCCGCCATAGTTTCCCACCACTGTCAGTCATTTTCTTATGGTAATACGTTGAATGATCAAAGTCTACTATATGAGTGAGAACATGTGATACTCAGTTCTTTGTTTCTGTGAGAGGTCACTCAGTGTTATAGACTCTAGTTCCATCCAGGTTGCTGCGAAATTCATGATTTTGTTCTTTTTTATGGCTGCGTAGTATTTCATTGTGTATATGTACCATATTTTTTTAATCCAGTACTCTTTTGATGGACAGCATGGTTGCTTCCAGGTTCTTGCTATTGTGAAAATGCTGCGATAAACATACGTGTGCAGGTATCTTTTTTATAGAGTGATTTGAGTTCTTCAGGGTGTATTCCCAGTAGGGGGATTGCGGGGTCATATGGGAGGTTAATATTTAGAGCTTTTAGGAATCGCCACACTGCTTTCCACAGAGGTTGCACTAGTTTACACTCCCACCAACAGTGTAGAAGGGTTCCCTTTTTGGCACACCCTCTCCAGCAACTGTTATTTTTTGAGTTATTGATAATTGCCATTCTAACTGCAGTTAGGTGGTATCTCAGAGTGGTTTGTTAGGCTGTTAATTTGTGATCCTTCCATTTTCTTATGGTAATACGTTGAATGATCAAAGTCTACTATATGAGTGAGAACATGTGATACTCAGTTCTTTGTTTCTGTGAGAGGTCACTCAGTATTATGAACTCTAGTTCCATCCAGGTTGCTGCGAAATTCAGGATTTCATTCTTTTTTATGGCTGCGTAGTATTCCATTGTGTATATGTACCACACTTTTTTAATCCAGTCTTCTTTTGATGGACAGCATAGTTGCTTCCAGGTTCTTGCTATTGTGAACAAT
>CAUYQG010126770.1:0-29934 GCA_963574415.1 Tarsius wallacei | reverse complement strand
ATTTTATTTTATTTTTTGAGTTGGAGTCTCACTCTGTCGCCCAGACTGGAGTGCAGTGGCCGCTCCCGGCCACCGCAGCCTCGACCTGCTGGGCTCCGGCGATCCTTCCGCCTCAGCCTTCCAAGTAGCTGGAACTACAGGCACGCGCTACCGCGCCCGGCTAATTTTTTGATTTATTGTAAAGATGAGGTCTCGCTTGCCCAGGCGGGTCTCGAACCCACGGGCTCAGGCAATCCACTCACCTCAGCCTCCCAAGGCGCGGGATTACAGGCTGAGCCACCGAGCCCAGCTCATTTTTTTGCTTTTTGCTTTTTTCATGAATCAGTGTCAGTAGGTATTATGTTTCTGAGAATTTATCCATTTCTTCTAGATTATCCAATATGTTGGTATACAGTTGTTCATAGTATTGTCTTATGATTCTTTGTATTACTATGGTATCAGTTGCAATGTCTCCTCTTTCATTGCTGATTTTATTTATTTGAGTCTTCTCTCTTTTTTTCTTGGTCTATCTAAAGATTTGCCAATTTTATTTATGTTTTCCAAAAACCAACTCTTCGTATCATTGGTCATTTTTATTGTTTTCCTAATCTCTATTTTATTTATTTCTGCTCTTTGTTATTTTCTTTCTTCTACTAACTTTGGATTTGATTTTTTTTTCTTTTTCTAGTTCCCTGAAGTATGATGTTAAGTTATTTATTTGAAATCTTTTTGAATGATAATTTTTATTATTTTTATTATTTTTTTATTTGTTTATTATAAAGATGTGGGGTAAAATTCAGGGTTAGGTCTGTAAACATTGATTATGCAGGTACCCTTATTGACGAGGTGTGCCCCTCCCTCCCCTAGCAATTTCCCTCAGTTGCCAATCCCACCCTCCCTCCTCTGACAGTTTCCCACTACTGCCAGTCCTTTTCTTAAAGTATTATAATTGTTCAAGTTCCGCTTATGAATGAGAACATATGGTACTCTGTTCTTTGTTTCTGTGATAGATCACTGAGTATGATCGGCTCTAAATCCATCCAAGTTGCAGCAAAGTCCCCATGTTTGTCTTTCTTTATGGCTGCATAATATTCCATTGTGTAAATGCACCACACTTTTTTTTATCCAGTCCAGCTTCGATGGGCAGCATGGTTGGTTCCATGTTTTTGCTATGGTGAATAGAGCTGCAACAAACATAGGTGCACAGGTATCTTTTTTGTAGACTGATTTGAGTCCCATCAGGTATATTCCCAATAGGGGGATTGCTGGGTCATATGGAAGGTCAATTTTCAGTTCTTTCAGAAATTGCCACACTAGTTTGCATTCCCACCAGCAGTGTAGAAGCATTCCTTTTTCTCCATATCCTCACCAGCATCTGTTGTGGTTTGTTTTATTAATGATGGCCATTCTTACTGGGATTAGGTGGTATCTAAGTGTGGTTTCGATGTGCATTTCTCTGATGATGAGTGAGGCTGTGCACTTTTTCACGTGTCTGTTGGCTGCCCACATATTTTCTTTTGAGAAGTGTCTATTTGTTCAACATTGTGTTGGAAGTCCTAGCTAGGGTAATTAGACAAGAGAAGGAAATCAGGGGTGTCCAAATAGAAAAAGAGGAAGTCAAGTTATCCCTCTTTGCTGATGATATGGTCCTATACCTTGAAAGTCCAAGAGAACCTGTCAAAAATCTGCTTGCGCTTATAAAAGTCTCAGAGTACAAAATAAATATGCAAAAGACAGTTGCATTCCTATACACCAACAACAAGCAGGCAGAACCCCAAATTAAAAGCACAATCCCATTCACAGTAGCCACACAAAAGATGAAATACCTCGACATCTTCCGAACCAGAGAAGTGAAAGACCTTAACAATGAGAACTACAAAACACTGCTCAAAGAAATCCAAGAAGACACAAACAAATGGAAAAATATTCCATGCTCATGGATAGGAAGAATCAACATTGTTAAAATGCCCATCCTACCAAAGGCAATCTACAGATTCAACGTAATACCCATTAAGTTACCAACATCATTCTTCTCAGACCTGGAAATGACGATACAAAATTTCTTATTGAAACATAAATGACCATGAATAGCCAAAATAATCCTTAGCAAACGAAACAAAGCAGGAGGTATCACACTTCCGACTTCAAAGTTTACTATAAGGCTACAGTGATCAAAACAGCCTGGTATTACTACAAGAACAGGCACATAGACCAAGGGAACAGGATAGAGATTCCGGAAGCAAAGCCTCAATTTCTCAACCGACTCATCTTTGACAAAGCCTCCAACAACAGCCACTGGGGAGAGGAGAATCTATTCAGCAAATGGTGCTGGGAAAACTGACTGACCACATGCAGAAAATTGAAACAGGATCCCTCCCTATTGCCATACACAAAAATTAACTCTAAATGGATCAAAGATCTAAACGTAAAACCTGAAACTATAAGAATCTTAGAAAATGCAGGAGACACCCTTATGGAAATTGGAACTGGCAACCAATTTCTGATCAGAACCCTAAGTGCCCATACCATAAGAAATAAGATAGACAAGTGGGACCTCATCAAACTAACAAGCTTCTGCAAAGCAAAAGAAACCATCAAGAGAGCTGGGAGACAGCCTACAGAATGGGAAAAAATATTTGCCAACTGTATAGCTGACAAAGGCCTAACATCTAGGATCTACAAGGAACTCAAACGCGCCAAAAGGAAAAAAAAAAGCCCCATTAAAAAGTGAGATCTTCTTTTTATGTAGGTGTTTATTGTTGTAAACTACCCCCCTTGAAACTGACTTTGCTGCATCCCATAAGTTTTGGTATGTTATGTTTCCGATTTTGTTTGCCTCAAGATATTTTTTTATTTCCTGCTTTGATTTCTTCTTTTATCTATTGATTGCTCAGAAGCAAGTTGTTTAATTTCAACATATTTGTGAATTTCCCGTTTTCCTCTTGCTACTGCTTTCAAGTTTCATACTTTTGTGGTCAGAAAAGATACTTGATATAATCCCAGTCTTCCTGAATTTGTTAAGGTTTGTTTTGTGGCCCAACATGTGGTCTATCCTGGAGAGTGTTCTATGTGTGCTGGAGAAGAATGTGTATTCATTGTTATTGGATGGAATGTTCTATATATGTCTGTGAAGTCCATCTGGTCTAAACTGTCGTTCAAGTTCAATGTTTCCTTATTTCCCTTCTGTCTGAATGGTCTATCCACTGTTGGAAGTGAAGAATTGAATTCCCCTATTATTACTGTATTGCTGTCTGGTCCTCCCTTCAGATTTGTGACTATCTACTTTATATATTTTGGTGTAACTAATGTGTGCATATTGCTTACAATTGTTATATCCTCTTGATGAATTGGTCCCCTCATCATTATATAATAATCTTCTTTGTCTCTTATTACAGTTTTGACTTGAAGCCTAATTTGTCTGATAATTATAGCTATCCTTGTTCTCTTTTGGTTTCCACATGGAGTATCTTTTTCCATCCCTTCACTTTCAGTCTGTGTGTGTCCTTAAAGGTGACGTGAGTCTCTTGCAAGCAGCATATTGTTGGGTTTTGTTTTGTTTTGGGGGGTTTTTCAATTCATATAGCCACTCTATATCGTTTGATCTGTGAATTTAGTCCATTTAAATATAAAGTAATAGCTGAGAATTTAATATTGCCAATTTGTTTATTATTTTCTGGTTGCTTTGCAGATTTTTGTTCCTTTTTTTTTTTTTTTTTTTTGAGTTGAAGTCTCACTTTGTCACCCAGGCTGGAGTGCAGTGGGATGCTCACGGCCACTGCAGTCTCAACCTGCTGGACTCAGGTGATCCTTCCGCCTCGCCCCCCAAGTAGCTGGAACTCCAGGCACGCATCACCTGGATAATTTTTGATTTGCTGTAGAGATGAGGGCTCGCCAAGTTGCCGAGACTGGTCTTGAACCTGCGGGCTCAGGTAATCATCTCACTTCGGCCTCCCAAAGTGCAGGGATTATAGGCGTAAGCCACTGCGCCCAGCCGTTTTGTTCCTTTCTTCCTCTCTTGCTATCTTCTTTTGTGATTTGATGATTTTCTGTAGCGGTATGCTTTGATTTCTTTCTCTTTCTCTTTCTCAATCTATAGATTTTTGCTTTATAGTTACTATGAGGTATATTAAAATATTTTATAGTTATGCTAGCCCATTTTAAGCTGATAACAACTTAACTTTAATCACATACAAAAGCTTAACAACTTAACTTTTGATCAAGTACAAAAGCTTCCCCCCATACACATTCTATTTTTGATGTCATCATTTACATCTTTATATAGCGTGTATCACTTAACAAGTTATTGTACCTAAAGCTATTTTTAATGTTTTTGTCTAATTAATCTTTATACTATAGTTGCAAGTTATTTTTATGCTGACCTTACAGTATAAGAGTATATAGTAACCTTTATTAGTGAGTTTTATACTTTCATATGTTTTCATGTAACTAATTAGCAGCCTTAATTTCAGTTTGAAGAATTTCCTTTAGTATCTCCTGTAAGGCAGGTCTAGTGGTGATGAATTCCATTGGCTTTTTTTGTGTGTGAAAGTCTTTATCTCTCCCTCATTTCTGAAGGACAGCTTTGCCAGATAAAGTATTGTTGTTTTGTCTTATAATAGAATTATGTTATAAACAGTGTTCTGAAGTTTGCTTTTGCACTCCAGAGTTATCCCGCACACCTTTTCTGCATATCCTGCATACACAGATACAACTATACACACAGTTGCAAAAACTGATCCTTTTTAACCATCACATATAGCCATAATTAAACATCTCTTTGTTGATTATTTTCAGTTTATTATAAACTGCGCTGTGAGAAAAATCTTTGAATATGTGAAGTCTATAATTTCCATGATTATGTGACTATTTTTGTAGCATGTAAGTGGATTCATTGAGGCAAACAGTATGTATTTTTCAAACTATAAACATCCTCAATTTTCTCATCAAAAAATAACATTATTTACCAGCAAACGAGGAAACCCACTTCTCCACATTCTCACTAACCCTAAGTAAATCTTTTTACTTTTGCAAAACTTAGAGGTTGAAAATAAAAGGATATCTTATACTTAATATTAGGATATTAAATATTAGGGCTGTGCATCTTCTCTTGGTGTTTGTCTCCTCTTGCTCAGACTCTGAGAACAAGGCAGGGTCATAGCTGGAATCATGGAGGGAGTGTGGCCACCCCCCTAAGTCTTTGGTTCAGAAGGTTTGCATCACATTGGACAAGCAGACCCCAGACATCAAAGTCATCTAAGATAGAGGTTGAAAATTAAAATGCTGGAAGGCCCCATAGGAAAATGCAAGTAAATGTTCAAGGAAATCTGTAGATATTAGTGAGAGTTTAGTAACTGGAGAGTATATATCTTATTGAAAGGAATTTACATTTAAGAAATTTTTTGTGATCATGCAGGCTAAATATCACAGGTCTGTGGGTCATATCTAGCCACCAGTTTGCAAATCCTGACATAAAACAATGAAGAACCTGCTTACCCACAAAAAAAAAAAAAACTGATTTAAGTACTGGTTTTTGAATTATGTAGCAAAAGAAAAAAAAATCTATGTTTAAAATTCTAAATTTCAATTAAAATTTTTGACTTTTAATCTTTAGAAAATCTGTGAGGTACTTTTTTTCCGACACCTAAAATGGAAGACCAAGTAAAAGCAGGCATGAATTTTCCAGAAAGTATGTCTTAGGGATTTACTTATCTTTATATTACTAGATACCTACATTGAAATATACACATTCTGCCAGGTGCAGTGGCTCACACCTATAATCCCAGCACTTCGGGAGGCTGAGGTAAGAGGACTGCCTGAGCCCACGAGTTCTAGACCAGTCTGGGCAACTCGGCGAGACCTCATCCCTACAATAAATCAAAAAATTAGCCGGGTGTGGTGCCGTGTGCCTGCAGTTCCAGCTACTTGGAAGGCTGAGGCGGAAGGATCGCCCAAGCCCAGCAGGTCGAGGCTGCAGTGGCCATGAGTGTGCCGCTGCACTCCAGCCTAGGTGACAGAGGGAGACTCCAACTCAAAAAAAAAAAAAAGAAGAAGAAGAAGAAAAGAAATATACACATTCTAAGTAAAATAACTCTTAAATCTTCCCTTAGGTTGAGTGGTATGAAATGGCTATTCTGAAGGTCAAAGGTGGGATACCAAAAGCTTACCTGGTGCTTTTTGTCTATCGTCTATAAATTGTCTATTCCATCGCCAATTTAGATCCAGCCAGTTCCACAGGAGGGTGGGAACAATACCATTCAAGTGTTAAGACTCACATGAATGAGTTTATTTGTTTCTATGATCTGATTCAGGCTCTTGCTCCATCTGTTTACCGATGTGACTGCCAACTGGTGTGGGAGTTTTGGTAGCAACCTGAAGCAAAGCACACACCCGCGTCTCTTAGATGAAGAATCTGCCTACAGGGTCGGTGTTTTTTTTCACAAAGTTCTGCTATTCAGAGAAGACTTTTTGGCTCTGAATAGTCATAATGACAAGGTACCGACAGGCAGAATGTTCTGTGTTGCTCTGAGGTGTGAAACATGACCTGTTTGGTGAAGCAGCATTACATAACTGCTGTACCTGGGCCTGTCTGACCAATGATTCATCAGTTTCACGGGGCCATTTGTCAACATTATTATCCTTGTCACCATCAATTAGTGTTTGCAGAGCACCCACACGAAGATGACACTGTCCGAGGCTTCACAGAAGACAAGGAAGACAAAGAGCACAACTGATAAAGTAAACTGTCGGAACAGTACGTTTGCATATGAACCATAGAACAAACATACCTGTCAATCCAAGCCTACCTGGGCCACACACGGTAGAATAAATTCATTGAAACCACGGCGCTTCACAATGGTTATTTGTGTTGCAACAGAGGATGAAGCAGTCGGTCTTTCCACATGTAAGATATTGAGACGATCTCCAGGACCCCTTGCAGATCCCAGAATCAGACTCCAAAGATTTGGAAAGGCCTTTGCTGACCGCTGAGCAACCACCAAATCTACAGATTCCAGGGAAGATTCGGGAGGTTCGAAGATGGGCATTTTGGAACGTGCTAGAAAGGAAGCCTGGAACCAAACACACTTGGAAGTTATCACAGGAAGACTATTATGCAACTGTTTGCCAGTTAATAGCTCCTGATAAAAGAGATTTTAGTGGCCACCGGGTTGGTTGAACCAGCATCGTTTTCTTTCCTCATCACCATTCTAATTTCAAAGAGTGTCTTGCTGATTTCCCTACTCTTCAGTTCCATTTGGGACGAGATAGAGGCAGAACAGAAACAAAAGTTGAACAACAAAACACACTTTTTTTGCTCTGCATAAAGGGTAAACACCTGCCTGAGAAGCACACTCAGGCCTTCTACAAGATTTTAACAAGGGAAGCCCAGTTTATAAGCAAGCTGTGTCCTCAATGTGTGGTCATTTGGCTGTTTGAAAAGCAAGAGGTTTTAACCCAGTGACCGTTCGCTTGGTGGTTGGATGCTGAGGCTCGTACACGATTGCCTGCTTACATGGGAACACATGGGAAGGGTGGGGCCCTGCCAGTGGCACACAGAGAACCTTACCCTTGTGGGTCACAAGATTTTCTTAGGAAACCAGGCACATGCCTGTCCTGGGGCAGCTGGATCCAGGCCTGCTCCTCCTCCCTGCTGCCCGGAGCGGGACACTGAAACACGATGGGTTCTTCCCAGCACCGTGTCCGATGGTGCAGGCTGAGAAAAGAAAGACGTGGGGTTAGGCCTTCAGGTGGTCTCAGGTGCTGAGTGAGGCTGGAGTGACCTTCTTCTCTGTCCCAGGAAGTTTCCGGTTGGCCCAGCCCCACAGATGTGCAGCATTCCCTTTTCACTGTGGATTTGAAAGTCACCACTACAGAGAACGCCCAGCCCTGTGAGGCTTTCTGTTTATGGCCAGCGATGAAGCAGAATGTGATAAGATGCCCATATCGCCGTGTCACGTTTCTGGTCCCAGGACCCGGTGCACAAAAGGGACAATGACAGGGGCCAGAGGCTATAACTCAGGCTGGGGAAACCACCCAAAGATGGGAATCGGGAGCAGGGGTTGGAGCAGCCTCTCTGTGTTCTCCTTCCTTCTTGAAGACCCAGCATCTGTCCAAGCCAGGCAGCGGTGAGAATCACTGCAGGGTGTCTTCCTCATGGCAACCCGGGCAGGAGAAGGGAAAGCAAGCACCTCCTGGGGTGGCAGAAAAGAGAAAGAAGAATGGGGTCTCTGGCCATCAGTCACTCCAAGTGGGCCAGTTGATGGGGAAAGAGGCACTCGAGAAACTTTAGGAAAGGTAACATCAACTTCCGTATTATTCACTGCCTTTTAAAAAATATGCTTCTCTACATTTCAAATAAAAAGGTCAATGAATGACCCAATATGGGCAAAGGACATAGTCTATTCCGGAGGAAACACGACTAGCCAATAAATTATGATAAAATGCACTAATGACCAAACACGAATCTCAGAATCATTGTGCTAAGTGAAAGAAACTAGACACCAAAGAATACACACTGTAGGAGACGATTTTGTGATATTCCAATAAAAGCAAAGCCATAATGACAGAGAGCAGGTCAGTGGCTGGCAGGGGCCAGGCCTGGGGGAGGACCCTGACTGCAAAGAGGTGGGATTGTGGACATGTTCTAATCATGACAGTGATGATGGTGGAGCCACAACTGCACATGTTTTGCATGTATGTGTTCAAAACTCATTAGCCTGCATACTTAAAATTGGTGAAATTTGTTGTACGAGAACTATACCTAAATAAAGCTGACAATAAAGAAAAGATTTCAAAGCCTCATTGCGGATACAAAGCAAACTCACAATTCTAGACTTTTTAAGCCCTAAAAAGGTCCTCAGAGGCCATCTGATCAACTCCTACCTCTTGTATTTTATACACGAGGAAATGGAGGCTATTATTATTCAAGAGTCACACAGCCTGCTAGAGGTCAAGCCACATTCCAGCACCTAGACGTGTATCTGTTCAGCCTTTTCTCTTTCTGGAGAGCTTAGACTGCCATGCAGGGTCCACCGCCAGCTTCAGTTTATGTCTGCAGAGTCCTTTCCACAGTGGCTCCCATGACTTATTCTTCAGATGGGACCAGTCAGACACAGCATGCATGTAACAAGAGATATTTTCACTCTTCCTGTTCTGCATTCTTCCTAGCGCACCAAACTGTAAACTGTGTTCTCACACAATCCATGGGCACCATAAAACCTTGCAGATATATTAGCACTTTAATTTTCAACACATCCCCATTGTGTTCAGAGAGGCAGAACCAGTGGGAAATACACATTACAAGATTTATTGCAAGGAATTTGTTTTTGCAGTTGTGGTGCCTGGCTAGGCAAGTCCAAAATCTGGAGGGCGGGCTCTCAGGAAACACACGCTGGGACTGACCAGCACAGTCAAATCCACAGGTGGAATGTCTTCTGCCAAGAGACCTCGGCTCTGCTCTTAAAGTCTATCAAATGATTGAATCAGGCCCACCCAAATGACCTAGGATTAGGTTCTTATGTAAAGTCAACTGACATGGACTTCTATCATATCTCCAAAATCCTGGCCCAACACCACCTGGATTGGTGTTTGACTGAACAACTGGAGACTGTAACTACCCAAATTGACAAATAGAACTGACCATCACACCCACATAGCAGAGATGGAAAACATGACACCATTTTCTTTTTTCTACTGTGGTACTATAAGCACAAAGTCCTTAAATTAGTTGCCTAAGGGGCACACAGCTAACTCACCTTGTGTTTTTTCATTTGTAAAATGGATTAGCCTTTCTCACCTGGTGTGCTTGCTGTGAAGAGTGAGTTACACTAAATTAATTCCAACTGGGCCAGGCACAGTGGCTCACACATGTAATCCCAGCACTTTGGGAGGCAGAGGCAGGAGAATTACCTGAGCCCAGGAGTTCGAGACCAGTCTAGGCAACATAGTGAGACCTCGTTTCTACAAAACTTACAAAAATTCACCAGGCATGGCGGTGCATGCCTGTAGTCCCAGCTACTTGGGAGGCTGAGGTGGAAGGATCGCTTGAGCCCAGGAGGTGAAGGCTGCAGTGAACCACGATTGCGCCGCTGCACTCTAGCCTGGGTGACAGAGTGAAAGCCCCCATCTCAAAAATAAATAGTCAATTAAATTTTTTTTAAAAATTAATTCCAATTGTGTATGTAAAGTTCCTAATATATCAGTTCTCAGTATTGTAAAACAGCTATTGGATCACGTTTTGTCTGTAAAATGAGCTGGTTTATGAATTGTGAGAATATAGACTTTTTTTGCTATAGGGGGAGTGCACATTGGAATAACTTTTTCAGCAAGTAGTCCCATTTCTAGGAATTAGCTTTATAATAACATTTTCAAACACCTATAAAAATACATGTGCAAAAGTATTTGTTGCAGTGTTGTGTATAAATGCAAAAAAACAAAAAACAAAAAAAAACAACTAAATGTCCACCAGTAGGAGAAAAGGAAACTGTTAATGAATTATGCTATGGTCTAACAATGGAAAACTCTACATGTATGGATGAAAAAAAGATGTCCATGGTATAATATTGGATCTAAAAATAAAAGAATTTGGCCAGGTGTGATGGCTTATACCTGTAATCCCAGCGTTTTGGGAGATCGAGGTAAGAGGATCGCTTGAGGCCAGGAGTCAGAGACCAACCTGAGCCATACAACGAGATCCTGTCTCTACAAAATAAAAATAGGAAAATCAGTGAGGCATGATGGCACATGCCTGTAATCCCAGCTATTCACGAGGCTAACATGGGAGGATCTCTTGAACTCAAGGTTTTGAGGCTGCAGTGAGCTGTGATCATGCCACGGCACTCCAACCTGGGCAGCAGAACAAGACACTGTTTCTAAAAATAAAACACAAATAAATAAAATAGAAGAGTCTGTATTATCTGAGGCCACTTAGGCATTTCGCTGCTACATGTGGTAGTAGGACAGCAGATGGATTCTGAACTTGTTCTACTAACATGAACATTTAGTCTCACAAGAAAGAACTGTAAGGTAGCGATAGTGTTTGGGTTGAAGCCTCCAAAGCTGCAGGCCTCTAATAATTCCCCATCCTCTTCACGACCTGTTCTCCCTGAGAGGAGGCACTGTCCCTTGAGTTGGAGATCTCTACCAGGACGCACTGTTATGCCATTGTGCAGTGATGTGTCAACTAAAGAATCATGAGGTTCATGAATCTGGAGAGGAGAGCTTTCTTTCCCATAAGGAGTTGCAGCTGGGAAATGTCAACTTCAGCAGAAGCCAAGAGGGCAAGCACTTCCAGGGAGAGAGGGATAAGAGAGGAATCTATGAGGGAAGACCTCCCCCACGGAAAAACCAGAATTATCTTTCCAGGACAGGACAGGCTTCCCCTGCCAGATAAGTGTTCTAGGAACCCATCAGTGTCAGTGTACCAGCTAGCGTTGTTGTGAGAGGCTGCGTTCAGCTTCAGTGAATTTTTTTGGAGGCTCTATCAACATGTTTGTGCATTTCGTGATGGATAATGTATGAGTGTAGCTGCCAACACGGCACTAAGTGTTCAGCAGCTTTTGACCAAAAAATTGGCATGACCCCCATGCCCCACTACCCGTTCACCCAATCTCACCCCAAGCGACTTTTTTTTTCCCCCCCGGATGTAGAAGGTCCTCAGAGAGAAACATTGTGCCAACGTGGAAGAGGTGAAACAAAAAATAGCAGAAGCACTAAAACGCATCCAAATTGATGAGTTCAAAACTGTCTTGAGCAGTGAAAAAGCATCTCGATAGATGTATTTCATCAGAGAGTACTTTGAAGGTGACTGAAGCTTAATGTAGGAATAAATACACGATTTTTTATAAATAAATTTTGGGTTTTCTTTATCCCTCTCGTAGTTATATTTAGTACTTTTTTCTATATTTATTGAAATAAAGATATCATTTGTTCCTTTTATAAATATTGTGAATAATATAAAGTATTTTCTAATATAAACTCGCTCTTTAATTTTTGTATAGATCCTAGTTGTTATTGAGTGTGGCATGTTGCTTTTTATAAACGTTGTGGCAGTCTTTTATCGAATACTATTGTTAGAATTTTTACTTTTGTATCTCAAGTTAGTTCATCCTATAATTTTCTATTCTCATGTGCTTGTCTAGTTACAGTATCATGCTTGTAGGCTTAAAACAAGGAATTAGTGTATTTCTCGTGTTTTTTTTTTTTTCTAATTTATATGAGAAAATTACCTATTTATAGATTTTTTTGAAACACATTTATTAATATGGGTCAAGTGAAAGCTACAGTATTATAACAAAGAGAAGGTTTTGATTACTGAACTCTAACCTATATTAAATAATCAAAAGTATTTTCTTTATTTCTACTTTTTCTTAATTTAATTTGTCATTCCACTTTAATTTTTTAAATGTAGTTTTATATATTTTAAAGTAATTTCATAACCTAGTTAATAATATTCTCTTATGATTTTTAAATTGTTATTCTATATCAGCAATTCCTATTTCCATCTTTTAAATTATATCTCAATATAATTTCAATATAATTTATTGATCAGTGGCTGCTGATCAATAAAAGAAAAATATGTTCCAGTTGGCCTAATCTGAAATCTAGAACTCCTGGGTTTGTGTGCAGTCTTGCCTGGCATTTTCTGCTGGCAGCATTCTCTAACTACTGAGGATAGAGGGGACACACACAGTCACCCTGGTGCTCTGTATCTCTGCTCACCCAGCATACAACATTATGAGGTTGCTGGTGTTGATGAGAAGTCAAACTCTGCAAAATATTTATAGGTTTATTCTGAATCAAATATGAAAGACCATGGACCAAGGCACGGTCCCAAGAGGTCCTGAGAACATGTGCTCAAGGTGGTTGGGTTCCAGGTTGGTTTTAGACATTTCAGGGAGATAGACGTTTACAGGAAAGGACGTAAATCAACGTACGTGAGGCTTACATCGGCCCGGTCTGGAAAGGCAGGACATCTCAAAGTGGGAACTGACAGGTTATAGGCGGAGTCGAAGATTTTCAGTTTGGCAGTTGGTTGAAAGACTTAAGCTCTGTCTAAAGAATTTGAAACCCATAGAAAGAAATGCTTGTTTTAAGATGGTAGGGGTTGTGGAAACTAAGGTTCTTGTTACATAGATGAAGTCTCTAAACGGCAGGTATCAGAGAAAATAGATTGTAAATGCCTTAAAAGGTGTCCGACTCTTCTAGGAAAGGAGATTCTCTACACATGGAGATCTCCCCAAGAGACAGCTTTGCAGGGTCATTTCAAAATCCATCAAAATATTTTTCCTTCCTTCAGGGCCTGCTGCCTATCATGTGACGCTATGCCAGAGTCAAATTGAAACTTGGTGTCTTATTGCCACAGAGTCTTACGATCACTATTTCATTTTACTTTGTTTATGTCTTTATTTATTTTGAGTTTGAGTCTCACTCCGTCACCCAGGCTAGAGTGCAGTGGCACGCTCACGGCCACTGCAGCCTCAACCTGCTGGGTTCAGGTGATTCTTCCACTTCAGCCTTCCAAGTAGCTGGAACTACAGGCACACCCCCACTTTGCCCGGCTAATTTTTTGATTTATTGTAGAGATGAGGTCTCACCAAGTTGCCCTGACTGGTCTCAAACCCCTGACCTCAGGCAATCCTCTTGCCTCCGCCTCTCAAAGTGCTGGAATTACAGGCTTGAGCCACCGCACCCAACTGGGCTGTGCATTTTTAAATTGGGTATCCAGTTGTTCCAGCACCATTTGTTGACAGCACATTCCTTTCCATGTTGGTCTCTTTATCAAAAAATTAATTTTCTCTACAAGTGCACTGTGCACTGCTTCCATTAACCTATTTTTTGATCTTTATGATGGAACTAGACTGTCTTGATGACTGTAGCTTTACAGTAGGTCTTGAAGTCAAGGAACATAAGTTCTTCTAACTATCTTCTGTTTTTCTTTCCATATTGCTTTGGAAACTCTAGGTCCTCCAAAAAAATTTTAGAATCAGTTTATCATCTTTAAAAGGGATCATGAAGTGGATTATGTTGAATCTATATGTATATCTATATGGGTAGAATTGATGTGTTGATATAGTCTTCCAATCTATGGCATAGTATATTTCTCTGTACTAGGGTTCTTCAGAGAAACAGAGCCAGTAGAAGATTACATATATATAATGTGTAAAAATAAATTAAATTTATGAGCAACTGGCTCAGATGATTATGAAGGCTGAGAAGTCCCGAGATCTGCCATCTGCAAGCTGGCCCAAGAAAGTTGGTAGTATAGTTTAAAGCCCTGAGAGTGGAAGAGCTTATGGTGTAGATTCCTGTCTGAGTCTGGAGTCCTTAGAATCATGAGTGCTGAGGGCAGAAGACAACCAAGGTCTCAGCTCAAGCAGTCAATCAGAGAGAGGGTGAATCTTCTCTGCCGCCACCTTTTCATTCTGTTCACTCCTTCAGTGGATTGGGTGTGTCCACCCACATGGGGGAGGGCCATCTACTTTACGCTAATAACCAATTCAAATGCTATTCTTGTCCAGAAACACCCTCACAGACACACCCAGATATCATGTTTAACCAGCTATCTGGGCATCCCCTGGCCCAGTCAAGTTGAGACATAAAATTAACCATTACACTGTTAATTTAGGTCTTCTTGAATTTCCTTCAGCAATGATTTATAGTTGCTAATGTATAGAAATTTTGCTAAACTTATGCATTTTATAGTTTTTGATACTATTGTAAATGAAATTTTTAATAATTTAAGTTTCCAATTGTTTGCTGATAGTATATCAAAATACAATTGATTTTTAAAGTAATAACTTTGTGTCCTGTGAAGTTGAAAATTCCATTTATTAGTTCTATTTTAGATTCCTTAGTATTTCTTTTCTTTTCTTTTGAGTCAGAGTCTCACTCTGTTGCCTAGGCTAGAATGCAGTGGCATACTCACGGCCACTGAAGCCTTGACCTGCTGGGCTCGGGTGATCCTTCTGCCTCAGTCTTCCAGGTAGTTGGAACAGGTGCCCGCCACCACACCTGGCTAATTATTCTTGATCTATTTTAGAGATGAGGTCTCATCAAGTTGCCCAGACTGGTCTTGAACCTGTGGGCTTGGGCAGTCCTCTCACCTCATTCTCCCAAAGTGCTGGGATTATACACGTAAACCACAGTGTCCGGCCTTCCTTAGTATTTCTATATAAACAATCATTTCATCTGCAAATAGAAGTTTTACTTCTTCCTTTCTATTTTTTATGTTTCTTGACTCATTGCATTGATAATGATCTCCTATACAATACAAAAAGGTGAAAACTAAGCCCTTTTTTTCCTCCTGAGTGTCAAATAACATACTCTACGATTTTAGCCCTTTTAAATTTATTGGGACTTGTTTTATGGCCAGCATATGGTCTAGCTTGGTGAATATGTCAGGGACACTTGAACTTGAAAATAGTACGATTCTATTGGGTGCATTGTTCTATAAATACCAACTAGATCAAGGTAGTTGATAGTGACCCAATCTTCTATGCTTCTACTGATTTTTTGGTCTATTTTATGTTTCTCAATTACTCAGAGAGGCATAAAACCTCCAACTATGACAGTGATTTTTTCTTTATTTATCTCTTTAAGTCTATCATTCTGGCAGATTTTGCTTCCTGTATCTTGAAACCATTATTAGATATATTCAGATGTATGATTATTGTAACTTCATGGCAATATTTATTACTTTTATTTTTTATATTTTGAGTTGGAGTCTTACTCCCTCACTCAGGCTGGAGTGCAAGGGCACGCTCACAGCCACTTCAGCGTCAACCTGCTGGACTCAGGCGATCCTTCCGCCTCAGTCTTCCAATTAGCTGAAACTACAGGTGCGTGCTACCATGCCCGGCTAATTTCTGATTTATTGTAGAAACGAGGTCTCACCAAGTTGCCCAGGATGGTCTTGAACCCACGGGGTCAGGTAATCCACTTGCCTCAGCCTCCAAAAGTGCTGGGATCACTGGTTGAGCCACCGAACCTGGCTGCAATATTATGAAATTTCTATTTTACATATTTTTTGACTCAGAGTCTCACTCTGTTGCCCAGGCTGGAGTGCAGTAGCATGCTCATGGCCTCAACCTGTTGAGCTCAGGTGATCTTCCACCTCAACCTTCCAAGTAGCTGGAACCTCAGGTGTGCGCTACTATGCCCAGCTAATTTTTTTTTTTTAATTGTAGAGACGAGGTCTTCACAAGTTGTCCAGGCTGGTCTCGAACCCCTGAGCTCAGGGAATCCTGTTGCCTCAGCCTCCCAAACTGCTGGAACAACAGGCATGAGCCACTGTGCCTGGCCCAAAATTTCTCTTTTAATTTTTGATAATAGTCCCATCTTGAAGTCTACGTCATTTGATGTAATGTAAGTACTTCAACTTTCTTGTTATTTATTTATTTATTTATTTTTGCGTTGGAGTCTCACTGTCGCCCAGACTGGAGTGCAGTGGCCGCTCCCGGCCACCGCAGCCTCGACCTGCTGGGCTCCGGCGATCCTTCCGCCTCAGACTTCCGAGTAGCCGGAACTACAGGCACGTGCTACCACACCCGGCTAGTTTTTTTTTAAATTTATTGTAGAGACGAGGTCTCGCCAAGTTGCCCAGGCGGGTCTCAAACCCGTGGGCTCAGGCAATCCACTCACCTCAGCCTCCCAAAGCGCGGGATTACAGGTTGAGCCACCAAGCCCGGCTAGCACTTCAACTTTCTTCTGCTGATTGTTTGCATACTTTTTTTCACTTATTTCCTGTCAACCTCTCTTGTGTGTCTACTGTAGACAGTATAGCCGGGTCATGCTTTTTTATCCATTCTGGCTATTTCTACGCTTTAATCAAAGTAATCTAGATCATTAACTTTTAATGGAATTATATATACAACTGGAGATAAGTCTACCATTGAACTGTTCCTCTGTTTGTCCCCCCATCTTTTTTTGTTCTTCTGTTGCTTCTTTCTTGCCTTCTTTTGAATTAATTAAATATTTTTAAGAAATCTGCTTTCACTTATTTATTAACTTTTCTCTCATACTTCTTTGCATTTTTAAAGTGGTCACAAGTTGGGCACAGTGACTCAAGCCTGTAATCCCAGCATTTTGGGAGACTGAGGTAAGAGGAATTACCTGAGCTCAGGGGTTCGAGTCCAGCCTGGGTGACTTGGCAAGACCTCGTCTCTACAATAAATAAAAAAATAAACTGGGCATGATGGCGCATTCCTGTAGTTCCAGCTACTTGGAAGGCTGAGGCAGAAGGATTGCCTGAGCCCAGCAGGTCGAGGCTGCAGCGGCCGTGAGTGTGCCACTGCACTCCAGCCTGGGTGACAGAGTGAGACTCTAACTCAAAAATTTAAAAAAAAGAGGTCACTATAGAAATTATAACACACATAATTAATGTTTCACAGTCTGTTTAGAATTAATATTGTACCACGTTAAAATGTGTATTATATATTGCATCTACATAAGTTACAAACTTCACAATACAAGATGAAAATTTTTGCTTTAAACGTTCATAGGATTTTAAAGATTTTTTATATTACTCTTATATGTACTATTTCTGGTGCTCTTCTTACTTTCTGAAGCTCTCTGGTATCATTTCCTTTTACCCTGAAAAACCTTTCTTTGACATTTTCCATACTCCGGTTTTACTGGCAATTAATTCTCTTGGCTTTTGTTTATCCAACAATAATTTTCTGTCCTCGGCTATGCTGTAGTACCCTTCTCTGCTTCCCACAAACCTTCAGGAAATGCCCGTTTCACAGAAAAGCCTTTTTACTGGTGCCTTGGGGAGCCTGGAGGAAGAACTGTCCACATGGGGCAAAGTGTTGTCCATAGAGGACCACAGCTGCAGTGGTGAGACGTTGCGCAGGAATAGAGAATCACTGTGAGCAGAAACTGAGCGCAGGAGTAGATGGGCATACTGCAAATCTTCCTCCTCCCCACACGAGAGAATCCTAAGGTTTATGGGACAATGCTCAAGTCTCTTATTTGGATGTTGGAGGAAAAACAACCTCAAAAACATGGAGCAGCCAGGTATGGTGGCTCAAACCTATAATCCTAGCTCTTTGGGAGGCCAAGGCGAGAGGATTGCCTGAGTTCAGGGATTCGAGACCAGCCTGGGCAACTTGGTGAGACCTCTTCTCTACAGGAAATCAAAAAAATTATCTGGGCGTGGTGGTGCATGCCTGTGGTTCCAGCTACTTGGAAGGCTGAGGCAGAAGGATCACCTGAGCCCAGCAGATGGAGGTTGCAGTAGCCATGAGCGTGTCACTGCACTCAAGCCTGTGCAACAGAGTGAGACACCAACTAAAAAACACACACACACAAACAAACGAACCATGGAGCATGTGGGGACACTCAGGTTACACAAAATAGAAGTTTATTTCAATTAGACAATTATACTTCCAATCTTTGGGACTCCGCCAGGCCTTTCAACATCTTACCTTTCAGCCAAGAAATGCCACACGAAGACCCCTGACTCTGAAAGACTCTGCTGACTCCGTGGTATAACCTGTGAAAGTTGCTCACCAGCCAGATGCTGCCAGATGTGCCCCATGAACAGTAAACATGGCAAAGCAGAAAGAATTGAAGAAAGCCTCCTCTCGCCATCAGCGATGCCAAGGAAAGACGCTTCCTGAGACCTGTGTCACTCAGGTCACCAGAACCAGGCATGTATGGGTGGCATGGGAGCTGCCTCTTGCTTCCCTGGGAAGGATTCATGCCGATCTGTGGGGGTAGGACTGGGTGAGGTAAGCGAGGCACTCGCCTCAAGTACGAAATGTAAGGGGGTGCCAAAAACCTCAACAATCAAGATGAGGACTTTAATGCAATTTTGTTGTTGTTGTTGTTATTGTTCTTTTTTTAGAGACAAGGTCTCACTCTGTTACCCAGGCTGGAGTGGCGTGATGTGATCTTAGGTCACGGCAACCTCGAATTCCTGGGCTGAGGCCATGTCCCCCATCCCTGCTCCCCCGACTCTCACCCCTCCTTCCGCCTCAGCCTCCTGAATAGTTGGGACTACAGGCAAGCGCTCCCACACCTGGCTAATTTTTTTATTTTTTGTAGAGACAGGTTTCGCTATGTTGCCCACATTGGTCTTGAACTCCTGGGCTTAAGTGATCCTCCCTCCTTGGCCTCCCAAAATGCTGGGATTACAGGCATGAGCCATTGCACCCAGACTTAATGCAATCAAAACAACAACAAAGTTAAAGCAAACCAAAAAAAAATCTATGGTGAGTAAAATATCAAACTTTTAAATTAGACACTAACTAACTTCATTTGCATGACTCAGATTACTTGCCAGCCCCTAATCCCAGCTTTTCTTACCAGATCCTGGCTTTCCTTAAAATGTTGGTGTTTTGCTCAACATGAATGTTTTACATTAATTTTGAATTTTTAAAATTTGCATTAAAATAGCATTCATCTTGATTACTAAGGTTTTGGGCACCTTAAATTGTGCACTTACCTCTCCCTAGTCCCAGCCCAGAGCACCAATGTGGACCTCTTCAAAATTCCCCCCACCACACTCCCATCTCCACCTAAAGAACCCCTCCCACCAGCATACTTTGATGATAGCAAGACATTTTTTTCATACATAAAAATAAAAAGCTTACTGGTGACACTAATAACAGCCAAGTGAAGGATTTGGGTAAGTTCTTGGCATAGTTCATTTAGCAGTTTTATAAATAGGAATTCTAACAGGCTTCTGGATCCCAGAGCAAAAATTTACCAATTACAACAATCCTAGATTTCCTTATTTCAACATAAGAGACCGAGAACGAAGTTGAACAAGAGAGTTGAGTATATTTTGTTATATTCGTAATAATGCATTTTTGTATATTTGTGATATATTCAAGGCTACAAATAGATGGACTAATTCAGTCTCAGATCTGACACTTTGTGGCAGAGAATGGTCAGCATGGTGCCATTTGTAAGAGATTTTGTCCCTTTTCTTAATCCCACTGCATGTCACAGAAGCAACATAGAACAACAGTGAGAACTCTAGATTGAGAATTCCAGGTATGATATGTAGTACCCATATCAATTTCAGCAAGTCGCTAAATGTCCTTTGGCCTCACTTTTCTCATCTGTAAAATGGGACTACAATTTACCTTAAATACTATGTCATTAAAAAGAAAAATAACAAACCTTAATGACTCCCTCCTTTATTTACACTAAATAATTACAGGCCATCTTGGTTATCCTTGGTCTCTTAAATAATGAAAGTTAATTCTGAAAGATAAACAATTATTTCCAAAGAACGTTTTGAACGAGGAGACAGGAGTAAATGGGACAGATTTTTTTTTTTTTTAATCAGAGTCTCACTGTGTCGCTCAGGCTGGAGTGCCGTGACATGCTCATGGCCACTGCAGCCTCAACCTGCTGAGCTCAGGCAATCCTTCTGCTGAAGCCTTCCAAGTAGCTGGAACTACAGGCACGCACCACGATGCCTGGCTAATTTTTTGATTTATTGTAGAGATGAGGTCTTGCCAAGTTGCCCAGGCTTGAACCCCTGGACACAGGCAATCATCTCATTTTGGCCTCCCAAAGTGTTGGGATTACAGGCGTGAGCCACTGGACCTGGCCTCTTTTAACTTTTTATTTTTTAGAGTTGGAGTCTCACTCTGTCGCCAGGCTAGAGTGCAGTGGCACTCTCATGGCCACCGCAACCTTGACCTGCTGGGATTAGGTGATCCTTCTGCCTCAGCCCTCCAAGTAGCTGGAACCACAGGCACGCACCACCACACCCGGCTAATTTTGTTTTATTTATTGTAGAGACAAGGTCTCACCAAGTTACCTGGGCTGGTCTCGGACCCATGGGCTCAGGCAATCCTCTCACCTCGGCCCCCCAAAGTGCTGGTATCATAGGCGTGAGCCACCACACCTGGTCTTTTAACTTTTAAATAGCAATTTAAATGATATATAACTCATATACTATACAATTTGTACAATGCAGTGGTTCTTAGTATATTCTCAGAGTTGGGCTCCATGACCACAATCAATTTTATAACATTTCCCTTACCACTCCAAAAAGAAACCTATGCTCCCCAGCCTAGGCAGTAACAAATCTACTTTCTGTCTCTAGGGATTTGCCTATTATGGACATTTCATATAAGTGGGCCATGTATTATAAGGTCTTTGTGATTGGCTTCTATCACTTGGCATAACGGTTTTCAGGTTCATCCAGGTTGTAGCATGTATGAGAACGTCATTCCTTTGTATGACTGAATAGTATTCCATTGTATGGATATACCATATGTCCTTTATCCATTCATTAGTTGATGACATTTGAGCTGTTTTCACTTTTTGGCTATTGTGAATAATGGCACTGTGAACATTTGGGTACAAGTTTTGGTGTGGGCATATGTCTTCATTTCTCTTGGGTCTATATCAAGGAGTGGAATTGCTGGGTCATGTGCTTCTTTATGCTTTTCACCAGAATAATGTATCAATTTCCTATTGTGGTATAGAAAATTACCTCAAAACTTTGTGGTAATAAAGTTTTATTAACATAACAATAATTCTTATCTCTCACCATTTTTGTGGGTCAGGTGTTTGGGGGCACTTCCAAGTCTGTCATGAGGCTGTAGCTGGATGCTGGTCAGGGTGGCAAAGCTCTGCAGTCTTGGCAGGAGCTGGAGGATCCATTTTGAAGGTGGCTCACTCGCATGGCTGGTGAGTTAACGCTGGCTGTTGGCTGGGGGGCCTCAGGTCTTCCACATGGATGTCTGAGTGTGCTCAAAGCGCTTGGCTTCCTCCAAAACACGCTAGCCAAGAGACCAAAGTGGAAGCTGCGTTATCTTTTATGACTAAGCCTCAGAAGTCACACCCTGTCACTGTCACCATATTGTATTGTTCATGTATGCCAGCCCTGATTCATGTGGAAGAGAACTATATGAGGGGGTGTCTACCAGGGGAGGTGGGACTCACCGGGGCCATCTTGGAGGCTGGCTACCACAAACAGGCTGACTTTGGAGCTCTAGTCGGTTGTCCCTGAAGATCAACCAGGTGAGGTCAAAAGTTGGTCAGATCCTGACAGCAGTGTGGTTTGCTTCTTCTCTTGGTAAACGTAACAACCTGCAATGAAGCTTCCTGACGTCTTGCTGTGGAATCTGAGGAGGAAGAGAACTTGACTGCACCACATAAGAGAAATAAGAACTCCAAGGCGGCATACTGCTCGGATGGACACACCCTGGAAGAGCTAGCCCTTGGTCTCTATCTACACCAACAAAACCTTTCTGGAATGTCACTTAGGATATTTAATCCAACAGTCAAGTCCACTTTCTCTCCTGGCAAATCATTACTTATTAAGCATCTACTGTGTACCCAAGAGCAAATCCCAGGATCATTTGAGACTAGTGTAGACAGATAAGCCAAAAACGCCCAGGCATACCAAAATAGATTGTTGTCAGACCCACCTGTCCTGAAGCTTCAAAGGCAAGGAACTGAAAAGGATTTATTCTCTTTCTTTCTTTTTCTTTTTTTTCCCTTCTTTTTTTTGAGTTAGCATTTAGAGAAGTTACAGCCGCGAGAACACTTTCAGATTTATTTTCATCTAGAAAACTCCTGAGGACATGAAAGACAAAGAAAGATTGAGGAGCAATTCGAGATGAAAGAAGATTAAAGGCACCTGACAATGACATCAAATGCTTATCCTGGATTAGATCCTGGACTGGAAAAAAGTAGCTGTAAAAGACATCATTGCAAATTGGTGCAAGTGGAATATAAACTGTAGGTTAGATAATAGTGTTGGATCAAGGTTAATGTTCCTAAATTTTATAATGATATGTGGTTATATAATAAACCATAATTGTTCTTAGGAAACACTAAACTCTTGAGACAAATGTATCTACAATTCAACATTCAAGTTGTTCAGGAAAAAAGTCTGTCCATATATACAGAGGGAGAGAGAAACAGAGAGAACAAATGCAGCAAAATGTTAACAGCTAATGAATTTGGGTGAAATGTATATGGAAATATGGGAATTCCTAACAGTACCATGCTTGCTGCTTTTTTTTTTTTTTTTTGAGTTGGAGTCAGCCACCGCAGCCTTGACCTGCAGGGTTCAGGCGATCCATCCACCTCAGCCTTCCAAGTAGCTGGAACTACAGGCATGTGCCACCATGCTCGGCTAATTTTTTGATTTATTGTAGAGACGAGATCTCGCCAAGTTGCCCATGCTGGTTTCGAGCCCATGGGTTCAGGCAATCTTCTCACCTTGGCCTCCCAAAGTGCTGGGATTATAGGCGTGAGCCACCACGCCCGGCCTGTTTGCTGCTTTTATGTAACTTTGAAATGATGTCAAAATTTAAAAAAAAATTTTTTAAAGAAAAAGGCCAGATACAGATGCAGTGGCTCACTCCTGTAATCCCAGCACTTTGGGAGGCTGAGGTGGGAGAATCTCTTGAGCCCAGGAGTTCGAGAGCAATCTGGGCAAAATACTGAAACATCCATCACCACAAAAATTTTAAAAATTAGCCAGGCATGGTGGTGTGTCCCTATAGGGCCAACCACTCAGGAGGCTGAGGCAGGAGGATCACTTGAGCCCAGGAGGTGGAGGCTGCAGTGAACTATGATTACACCACTGCACTCCAGCCTAGCTAACAGAGTGAGACCCTGTCTCAAAGAAAGAAAAAAAAAGGAAACTCTTGAAGGTCTTCTGTCAAGGACACCAGAGACCATGGTGTCATCATTCCTTCATAGCTGACACTATTTTTTTGTTGTTGTTTCTTTTTGTTTTTTAAGTTGGAGTCTCACTTTGTCGCCCAGGCTGGAGTGCAGTGGCATGTTCACGGCTACCGCAGCCTCGACCTGCTGGGCTCAGGTGATCCTTCTGCCTCAGCATTCCAAGTAGCTGGAACTATAGGCATGTGCCACCATGCCCGGCTAATTTTTGATTTATTGTAGAGAGAGGTCTCGCCAAGTTGCCCAGGCTGCTCTCAAACCCGTTGGCTCAGGTAATCCTCTCACCTTGGCTTCCCAAAGTGCTGGGATTATAGGCATGAGCCACCATGCCCAGTCAAGCTGCCACTATTCTAGGGAGCTGGAGGTGACAACTGTCTGAGTTGATAACATCAAATGGCAGCTGTTACCTGAAAGGGTCAACTGAGGCAAGGTGGGCTGGAACTGGTGTCAGGGCCACAGGAATAATGCAAGATTGCAATAAGGAAGAAAGTAAAAAAAGTAAAGTTTATTATTCACCTTTCACAGAATGGAAAGGGGGCAGGCAATCAGAGGCAAGTGTGGCCTCGAAGGGCTATGAAATGGGCATATTTAAGGGCTTTTGGGTAGGGGCATTTTGGCCCAAAGCAGTGTGTGGGTCTTTGATGTTGTTGTAGTCATGGAATCTTGAGGTTACCGGACATTATCATCTCCTTGCCCTCAGATGGTGGGTTAGATGAGAGGAGACAAGGGGAGGAGCTTTTCCTGCAAGGGACTTGTTAGACATTTGCAATCCACAAACTCCTTCACCAAGCAGGGCTATCTCAGTGGCTCAGCCTGTAATCCCGCGGCTTGGGAGGCTGAAGTGAGTGGATTGCCTGAGCCCGCGGGTTTGAGACCCACCTGGGCAACTTGGTGAGACCTCATCTCTACAATAAATCAAAAAAATTAGCCGGGTGTGGTAGCGTGCACCTGTAGTTTCAGCTACTTGGAAGGCTGAGGCGGAAGGATGACCGGAGCCCAGCAGGTCAAGGCTGCAGTGGCCGGGAGCGAGCGGCCACTGCACTCCAATCTGGGCAACAGAGGGAGACTCCAACTCAAAACAAAAACAAAAACAAAAACAAAACTCCTTCACCAAAAGGTGGTCTGTTATTATTTCTATGGCTCTGTCCTTGTCTTGCATCGGATGTAGATTTGCTGAGGGGGTCGGGTAGGCTGCCACTTGGTCTTCAGTAGAATGTCTGAATGCTTTCTAAAACCTACTTATTGAAAATTTATCGTATCTATGTGTAACTTGTGCTAGATTCAAAGGGAATCAAGGGTAAAGTCTAAGCAAAAATGGCTATGCTGAGGCAAAAGACTAAGTTTATTCTAGGTTTCTATAGATACCTCCTTTCAATACCAAAACTCTACAATGTCCTTGGGGCCCCGTAGTAAGCCCCTGAAAGTGGCGGGCTCCATTTGCTCCACCCCCTACCTCTGGTCTGGAGCTATCTCAGTGGCTCTTCCAGGAATCCCCGGGGGGGAGTGGCCCCGTCTGTCCTCTTGCTCCTCAAAATTAAACACATCCTTCTGCTGAGTTGAGCTCTGGGCCAGAAGGCAGAAACTTCTTTTCCTTCCAGATCAGAGGTGGTCTGGCCAGAAAGCCATGGTGCAAAATCCCCTGAGTTTCCAAGAACATCTCAGAGCCTCCGAGTGAACCAAGGGTTTATGAGCTAGCCCACAGTAAGAAAACCCCTCCCTGTGATGCCACTCAGTCTCAGATGTCAAGGCACATGCCCTAACTCCTGTTTCAGAGAATGGAAAGAAGCAGGGGAGAGCCCCATTGACATTAGAAACAGATCCTCCAGTCAAGGCCCAGAGAATGCCCAAGTTTAATACGTTGGCCCTTTGGCCTTTGGGACTCATGAAATACAAACTCTACAGAATAGTTTCGATTCCAGCCAAGACTCAGTATCATGGTTTGCCTGCCAGAGTCAACCTACTGACTTCTAATTAGCAGCGAGAGGAAGTAGAAAGGACATCAGGCCCAGGGGCTTCAAAAAGGAGGAGGTCAAGGAGAGCCTTGACAAGAGAATCGATCACAGAGCCCCTGATGAGAACAACAGGTGAAGAAGGTCTTTCTAGTTCCCATGAAAGTGGCTACTAGAATGTCATAACTCCAGGCAAGCTCACAGCCCAGACAGCCTTCTGCAGGGATAAAGACTTTTCTCAGGTGTCTGGGGGGAAGATCAGTCTCCTGCTGTCTACCACTCACAAGTGATGTTCTTGGCCCTAGTACATAGTGAGTTCTCAATGGCAAACATTCTCTTAGCGTTTACCAAGTACTGTCCTGAGCACTGAGCACTGTATAGATAGCAACTCATGTAATCCTTCCAGTGACCCTATGAGCATGGTACTGCTATTATCCCCATTTGACAGATGGGAAAACTGAGATACAGAGGGGTTAAGTAAACATGGCCAAAATCACTGACCTAGTAAATAGCGAAACCAGGATCTGAATCCAGGCATCTGGCTCGAGTCTGTGCTTTTCACCACTTCCTTAAGATAGGTCGCCTAGCTTGCTCTACACGCTGCTTTTAAAAGACCATCAATGAGGAAATAAACACATTTTGAAAAATCATATAGACAGGAAGAGATGGATAAGGGAGTTTGCAAAACAGGTTGACAGATGATAGGAAAAAGGAACATATCATTTATCCATTCATTCCTTGACTCATTCATCCTCGCCTATTTGAAATTCAGGGCCTACTAGGTGTTAGACTGAGGGGAAAAGGGAGAGCACAGATGAGTTAATGAAACGAAGCCTGAGCACACAAATACTGAGACAATCAGAGGAGGAGGATTGCAGGCTCCGTGAGTGGTGCTGACGTCAGGAGCAGAGTAGGCTCCAGCAAGGCAGAGTTGGCGAATGGAAGAGAAAGGGCCAAGTTCCAGGAACCCTTCCCTGACCACGCCCACCCACCGCAGGTTGGAGGTCCCTCCTCTGTCCTGCCTGTCCAACCCATATATGGCATCTTTTTTTTTTTTTTGAGTTGGAGACTCACTCTGTCACCCAGGCTGGAGGGCAGTGGCACACTCACAGTCACTGCAGCCTCGACCTGCTGGGCTCAGGCGATCCTTCTGCCTCAGCCTTCCAAGTAGCTGGAACTACAGGCACGCGCCACCATGCCTGGCTAATTTTTTGATTTATTATAGAGATGAGGTCTTGCCAAGTTGCCCAGGTTGGTCTCAAACCCGTGGGCTCAGGCAATCCTCTCACCTCGGCCTTCCAAAGTGCTGGGATTATAGGCGTGAGCCACCGTGCCTGGCACATGGGATCTTTATTTCAGCATTTCCCACGCTGAGTTGAAGTCTCCTATTTGCTTCTCCGTCTGTTATTAATTTCTGTTTCCCCAGTGCTAGGCATGGACTCAATGTTTGTTGAATGACTTACTGAATGAAAAAGGCTCCAGAAGAAAAAAGCACAGGTGTACTGAGGGGAAATGAGTAGGTAGGCTCACCTGAGTTGGGGGAGAGGGGACTGGAGTGACTGTTTCTCAAACTATAACATGTATACAAATGTTGCGAGCATCTTGTGAAACTGCAAATCCTGATTCAGTAGGTGAGGGGTGAGGGCCTGACAGTCTTCATTTCCAATAAGCTTGCTGGCGATGCTGATACTCCTGGTCCCTGGACCCCGATTTGAGTAGCGAAACCCTAGATAATCTCTGACCCCTCTCTGGCCCCAAGAGTGGCTCATCCACACTAGGACTCCCTTCCGCTGACCCTGAGATCCTCCTAATGTTTTTGATATTTTGTAGAGATGAGGTCTTGCTATGTTGCCTAGGGTGGTCTTGAACTCCTGGGCTCAAGCAATCCTTCTGCCTGGGATTACACTGGGATTACACTGGGATTACAGGCGTAAACCACAGTGCCCGACCAACTCTGCTTCTTTTTGTTTTCCTTTTTTTTCGAGTTGGAGTCTCACTCTGTCGCCCAGACTGGAGTGCAGTGGCCACTCCCGGCCACCGCAGCCTTCCGAGTAGCTGGAACTACAGGCGCGCGCTACCACGCCCGGCTAATTTTTTGATTTATTGTAGAGATGAGGTCTCACCAAGTTGCCCAGGCGGATCTTGAACCCGCGGGCTCAGGCAATTCACTCACCTCAGCCTCCCAAGGCGCGGGATTACAGGCTGAGCCACGGAGCCCAGCTAACATTCTATTTTATACAATTTTTTTTCCTTAGGCAAGAAAGAGGTTGTGTTAAGAAAATCCACAATTTAATTATTTCTTATTTTCTAAGGGTGCCTTTAGCCGTCTTGATCCAACTGGAGACTTTGAGAAAGGCATGATTGACAGAATTCCCTGTGGTCGGCTGGGGACTGTGGAAGAACTTGCAAATCTTGCTATTTTCCTTTGTAGTGATTATGCTTCTTGGATTAATGGAGCAGTAAGCATTGTTTATTTTTCTTTACTTTTTTCCAAGTGTGTGTCTGAGGTGGGGAGGTATATTATGGAACCGATTCTGACAATGCTGAATGTAAATATGATTTAAAATATTTATTTAGTTGTAAATAATATGTTTACCTATATATTATTGAGCCTATAAGATTTATTAATTGACTAATTAATTTTATTAGATGCAAGTTACCGTGGTGGAAATGCTTTTAAGATGATCTTCAAGATTAGGCAGAAGTTGAAATTGTGAGATTGTTAGAAATAGGATTCTAAACTGAATAGATCAATTTAGATTTAATCATGAATGTTGTCTTTAAAATTGGGGCTTCAAACGTGCCAAGGAGATATTCTATCAAATTAGGGTGGGAAAATGGCTTACGGTTAAGAGATAGTTTAAATGGAGCCAGTTTCAGAGCTTTTAATATTTTTTTCAGGTCATTCGATTTGATGGTGGAGAGGAAGCATTTATTTCGGGGGAATTCAACAGTCTAAGGAAGGTAATGCCATTTTGTATGTATAACTTAATAATAGTAGCTAGAATATTAAGCTTTAAAAACATGCAAGAAGCACATTAAATTGAAATCTTTCTTTTGTGGTAGGTCACCAAGGAGCAGTGGGACACCATAGAAGGACTCATCAGGAAGACAAAAGGCTCCTAAGACCACTCTGGCCTTTATCTTGGTGACAAAAATGTCAGGGAATAGAAATGATACCAACTATCATCTTTTGAGAATTTCAAGTCTAATAAATTGTTAATTAACAGACATTCATTGAGTATGTATTGTGTGCCAGGACAGCAGTAGCCATTGTATATTCAAAGATGAATATGATGGGATAGCGTCTTTTCAAACCTTTTTTTTTTTAACAAAAGAAGAGAAAGAGAAAAAGAGATAGAGAGAATGGGTGAAGGCTTTGATAGAAGTAAAAAGTGCTTAGAAGAGCAGAGAAGGGAAGAGGTATGTGTGACCTGGAAAATGAGAAGAAACTTAATGGTGGAAGTAGCTGAATTATTCTATGCCTATAGTGATGGAGCGTAAAAGAAAGAAGTTAGAGGAGTTACACTGAATTTGATAGACTCTGCCTTTCCATTCTCTTTCCTTTCCATTGGATTTGTGAAGTATCTTCTTTAGACAGCTCAATATTAACTAAAACCTTAAATGTTTTCTAGGATCTATTTTGAAGCCAGACATTTTATTTGGTACTGAATAATCTACAGCCTTTGCCCTCTTGAAGCTTATTATCTAGTAGGATTATTTATGATACATTGTGACAAATATTCCAGCAGGATTAAAGTGGAGGAGGAAATCATTTGTTCATCTCCAGTTTAGAGCAAGTGACTTCTAGAAGAGAGCATTCCATCTCAGCTTTAAAAGAATAGATTTCAACGGGTAGAGATAATAAACAAAGCTTATAAAATATTTTTGTGTTTAATTTGATTTAATTTCATATTTGATTTGAATAATTTGTCATCCTAAGAATTAAATAAAAAATTTAAAGTCTAAAGTCTACCGACCTATAGTGTTTTTTTTTTTCTTTTTTATGGATTCAGAGGGATACCTATGCAGTTTTGTTACATGGATATACTATGACATGGTGAAGTTTGAACTTTTAATGTACACATCAGCTAAATCAGGTCTATACTTTTGAGCCTGTATTTTTTTCTTTCTTTTCTCTTCATTTTATTTTAAAGATGTGGAGTACAAGTCAGGATTAGGCACATAAGTAGTTTATGTGCAGGTGAAGTTTTAGCCCACAACTGGTCCTCACTTCCACTGGTTTAGGGTCAGGTCCCCTTAGTGATGTTATGTACCCCCTGACTCCTTTCCCTGGCAGTATCCACTGATCCCTCTCTTGTAGTATTGTGATAAATGT
>CAUYQG010126769.1:0-81091 GCA_963574415.1 Tarsius wallacei | reverse complement strand
CCCCCCAGCAGCCGTGAGGAGGACCCAGAAATAGATGCCTGCCATCACAAAACCCCCAACGATGCCAGCTCTGGGCAGCCAGAGGGTGGGACTTCGGCCTCTCCCAGTGAAGATAGCCAGGGCTGGTGGAGGGCCGTGAGGTGTTTTGTCAACCTTTTCAGGTGTTGCTGCCTGCCGGACCTGAAGACCCGCTGACAGAGGAACCAGAGGGCTCTGGTCAATCCCCGAGACAGGTGAGGTTGAGCCACACACCAGGTGTGTGGGGTGGTCAAGCCGGGCAGGCTTCCTGCGCAGCATGTTGTTTACTATGTTTTCGCTCGGATCATTTCTTTTTTTTTTTTTTTTTTGAGTTGGAGTCTCACTCTGTCACCCAGACTGGAGTGCAGTGGCCGCTCCCGGCCACTGCAGCCTCGACCTGCTGAGCTCCGGCGATCCTTCCGCCTCAGCCTTCCAAGTAGCTGGAACTACAGGCGCGCGCTACCACACCCGGCTAATTTTTGATTTATTGTAGAGATGAGGTCTTGCTTGCCCAGGCGGGTCTCGAACCCACGGGCTCAAGCAATCCACTCACCTCAGCCTCCCAAAGGCGCGGGATTACAGGCTGAGCCACCGAGCCCGGCTACACAGTTTTAAGTAAATGAGAAAGCTGATAAGTTACACTTTTAAAAACTCACTTCATTTATTTAGTGACCTATATTAATTTTCAAAATTTACATATCCATTGAAAAATTTTTAAATTCAAAATGTTTAATATAGTTTCTTATCTACAGGACAGTGATCTTTATATATTTTAATGTAGAAAGCAAAATGATAAATGAAACAAAATGAGGCCATATAGATGCTATCACTGTAAATCTAAATCATTCTAATTAAACAACATTCAAATAATAAACAATTTAAGACTAACGTGGAATTTTCATTTATTAGTTGTGAAGTGTGTGTGCACATGAACACACATGCATTTAATTTTATTATAAGTGTGACTGCAAATAGTAGGCCAGTAATTTGATTGACTTAAGAAATTGCAAATGTGAGCTCAAAAATGGGAATAAGAATGAACCTCTTTTTTGCTAGAGGGTACTAGGGAGCATCAGAAATGTATTTTCGCGTTAAATGCATTTTTTTTATTTTAAAGATGTGGGGTACAAGTCAGGGTTAGGTATACAAATGTTCATTAATCAGATAACCCTTATTGATGAGGTGTGCTCCTCCTCCCCTGGCAGTTTCCCATACTGCCAGTCTCTTTCTAATAGTATTATGATAATTATTCAAGGTTCGCTTATGAATGAGAACATGTGGTACTCAGTTCTTTGTTTATGTGATAGATCACTCAGTATTATAGTCTCTGAGTCCATCCAAGTTGCTGCAAAGTTCTTAATTTTGTCATTCCTTATGACTGTGTAGTATTCCATTGTGTATATGTACCAATTTTTTAAAAATCCAGTCCTCTTTTGATGGCCAGCACAGTTGGTTCCTTTTTGCTATTGTGAATAATGCTGCAATAAACATGCTTGTGCAGGTGTCTTTTTCATAAAGTTATTTGAGTTCCTCTGGGTATATTCCCAGAAGGGGGATTGCAGGTTTGTATGGAAGGTGGATTTTTAGATCTTTTAGGACTCGTCAAACTAGTAGAGATTGTACTAGTTTACATTCCCACTAACAGTGTAGAAGTGTTCCCTTTTTCCATATCCTCTTCAGTATCGATTGTTTTTTGAGTTATTGTTGATGGCCAACCTGACTGGAGTTAGGTGGTTATCTCAGTGCATTTCTTTGATGACTAGTGAGGCTGAGCATTTTTTCATTTATATGTTGGCTGCTTGTATGTCTTCTTTTGAGAGGTGTCTATTTATATCTTTTGCCCACTGTGTAATGGGGCAGTTTATTTTTTTCTTTTCAGCACATTTGAGTTTCTTGTAGATGTTAAACCTTTGTCAGATATACAGTTGGCAAATATTTTTTTCCTAGTCTGTGGACTGTCTCTCTGCTCTCTTGATGGTTTCTTTGGCTTTGCAGAAGTTTGTCAGTTTGCTGAAGTCCTACTTGTCTATCTTATCTTTTATGTCATGGGTACTTAGGTTTTTTAATTAGTTTTAAGAGAAAGCATTAAAGGGGAAAGATGTCACCTCATCTGGAAGTAACCAAGAATGTAAATATAGGAAAATAGAGAGCCACTCGTATATACAGCATTAGAGCTTCAGAGGATAAACCATTTCTTGAATTGTTCCCTGTCTTAGATGAACATGAACTCTTTACTTTTCATACTCGATACACTGTGAGATATAGAAGGACCATTACACTTTAAAAGATGAAAAGAAAAAAGACTGAGTTTCTTGTGATTTCTTAAAAGATCAACATTCAGAATTCACCTTTCCCTATTCTACCCTTTCAGACACAGCTCAGGGTAGGCTCTCAGGAGAGATATCACAAATTGCTCATAAGTCTATGTGCCCCTGAGGCTAGTCTTGTGAGTAATTGAAGCTAGAAGGAGAGAGAGAAATCAAACAGACAGACAGACAGATAGACAGACAGAGATTGTTTTTAGAATAATCCATGAATAGAGAAGAAAACTAGACAACTGTGTTCAAAGGCAAGAACCACTTAGAACACTGTACCGAATATAAGGAATAAATGTAAGGATTAAGAAACATGGCAAAAGTATAAATATAAGCAAAGGATTAAGGGGAATGGCTCAAAGAGGTTAAAATAATGGACTCAGCTCTTAACTCTCCATAAGAATGAAGAGAGAGAAAAAATTTGGCTTAGCTCCATATTTGGGAATAAAATTTGAGTGCAATAATAAAATTATTATTTTATTATTCCCATAAAGGACCACAAATTATGAACCCTGGATTTGGGATATAGGTAGGATAAGTTTTGTAAAGATTTTATCTAATTATTTAGACAAGTAATTAGGGTGCATTCATCAAACCGATACTTATTAAGCATTTACTTTGTCCTAGACACTCTCCTAGATACTCAAAAAACATTAGGAAACAAAACAAAAAACTCTCATTCTTTTGGTCTTCATATTTTAGCATAGGAAAAAAAATAAACAATGGTTATAATAAATATGTTATATAGGGCTGGATATAGTGACTTACACTTGTAATCCCAGAATTTTGGAAGGTCAAGTTGGGAAGATTGCTTGAACCCAGGAATTGGAGACCACCTGGGCAACATAGCAAGACCTCATCTCTACAAAAAAATAAAAATCTTATCTGGGAGTGGTATTATGTGCCTGCCTACACTCCCAGCTACTCAGGAAGCTGTGGAACAAGGATCACTTGAGCCTAGGATGTTTAGGCTCTCGTGATCTGTGATCATGCCACTGCACTCCAGCCTGGGTGACAGAGTGACAATTTTACTCAAACAAAAATGTTACATAGTATATTAAAAGGTGATGAAATCTAATACAGGAGTGCCAAAAAAAGTTATATACATTTTAAGTATGACATTCACTCAAAAGATGGCATTAGTCACATGAATGCTAGCGTCACGATGTGACAGACAGAACAAAGAAAATGGCAGAAGCATAGTTGAGCAAACGTCATACTGCACATTGCTATCCTAATTTAATTTTCAACTTCAAAAAATAATACATAGATAACATCTCTTAAAATGTGTTTTCTTTTTTTTTTTCTTTGGCACCCCTGATACTTCTAAGAAGAATTTTGTAGCCAGAGTTCGCCTTAATTACACTCTCTTTGTCAGTTGCTGTTATTTGCTTTCGTTTCTGAGACACCAGACAGGGCCATAACTCTAAACTCTTCTCTCCTGAGGCAGTCACAAAATCACTGCAACTGGTTCTAGAGCATACTTGGAGGTGTTCTAGAAGTCCTACTGAATCACTGTACTAAGTTTGAGATCTCATTTTTACTATTACCTCTCACCTTCATGCTCTTCTTCTAGACCTTTAGAACATCTCCCAATCCCAGAGACTCATGGGTTCTACAATCTGCACTAATGGGAACTGAATGGTGGTTAATTGAGGATAATGATGATGAGGAGAAAGAGTAACTCACTATTATTTAACATGTTGCTGGGTCTTGGAGGCAAAGAAGACTATGTGGCTGACAAAAGTTTAGGAAGACCAAGCACACATGACTCAAACTGGCAGGACCTCAGTGACCTGCCTTCCTATCCAATATCCACTCGTGGCTGGAATAATTAAAACCCACGAGAGAGCCAGCAGGATGGATAATAAGACTTGGTAATGACCCTCTTTGTTTCAACAAATTCATATAGCGGTTCCTGAATTTTAAAAAGTGCTGTGCAAATCGATTTGTTGGCTGATAAAAAGTGAATAGTAATTAGTTGATAATAAAATGGGCCATTTCCATGCTGGCTGATGTGATGGGATAGGAAATGGGATAATAGGATTTCTGAGGTGAGAGTCACTCAGGTATAGCCTCTACTGGACCATTTCAGCAAAGCTGCTAAAGCAAATCTTACCAGAAGAGCCAAAACCTCCAAATTTACCAGTAATATTCATTCTTTGGAGTGAAAGTTTTTCTTCCCAACTTTTCTTATTCACTATCTCATAGAATACTACATTAGGTCACTAACACGTTAGTGTAAATTTGTTTATCCTATGTCTTTCCTTTATAATTAGAAAGTCCCAGAGAGGTCTGCTTTGGAGTAAAAACAGCCTTGTAGGGCATGTCACAGAAATGGAGCTAACTGTAATGATAATAGTTGCCATTTTTAAAGGTTTTGTCATTATCCAAGCATTGTAATAATTCCTAAACAGATATTACCTTGTTAAGTGTGCACAATGACCTTCTAAGGTACACTATATACTATCGCAATGTCACAGATTCTTTTTAAAAAATGAGGTTCATGGCTGGGCTTGGCGGCTCAGCTGTAATACCAGCACTTTAGGAGGCCGAGGCAAGTGGATTGCCTGAGCCTGCGGGTTCGAGACCAGCACGACCAATTTGGGGAGACTGCATCTCTACAATAAAAAAAATAAATTAGCCAGGTGTGGTAGTATGAACCTGTAGTTCCGGTTACTTGGAAGGCTGAGGTGGAAGGATCACCAGAGCCTAGCATGTCGATGCTGGGGTGGCTGTAAATTTGCCACTGCACTCCAGCCTGGGCGACAGAGTAAGACTCCAACTCAAAAAAAAAAAAAATGAGGTTCAAAGAAATTAAGAGACTAGTTCAAATTTCTACAGATAATTAGCTCAAGAGTCAGAATTTGAACTCAGAGCAGATTGATTCCAAAGGTTGCTTCTACAATAGTATGCTATGTCTTTGTAATAAAGAAGTGTGTGAATTCAGAGGGAACATATCCAAATCCAAGTAAAGCTTCAGAAAGCATTCTGAGTAACAATAGAACCTAGTGGGATGATATCATTTCAACCTTCATAGAGATGTTGGAAGAATATATAAAGGGTGATTAGCCATGCACTCTGGAGAAAGAGCCATACATAAGCCATTAAACAATAATCTTAAACATAAGCGCATGTTATAAAATGTGACTTAACACATCAGGGTTGCTCTAGTGACCCACTGGGATCTGGGAAATTGGCAGCAGTTCCTAGGGAAAAATTGCTGTGCAAAGATAGTTGTGTCCAGGAGATGAGGCAGTGACCAGTGGAATTCATGTAGCTTAGCAACATCCATAGAGTTCAAAGCAGAAAGTTGACACCATGGTGGGCAGGTCAGCACATGGTGGAAGCTGCAATAGTCCCTCTAAAAGTCACATGTGTAAAATGGCCTTGAAGACACAAAATAACTAAGTGGCAGATGGAGTCTTATTTGTGAATACAGGCGAGTGCCAGGTGGGCATTCACACGTACTGAGGCCACCGATGTAGTCCCATTTGTAGTCACAGGCTTGTAAGAGCAGGGAAAGACAGAGTGCTTAAAACTCAGTAAATAACATCAAATTCTGATATCCGTGTACAAAACACAGCTTCTGGCAGGAGAAGAGGACACTTGAGTCCCTCAACACTGTTAAAAGTTACTTCTTTCACTCTCCTTTTTTGTCCTTTTATCTCTGGCTATCCAATTCTGCTCTCAGCATTACTTCTTTAGGTATATCATCATTTTCAATCACTCCATGATCACTGGCTTTGGCAATTTGAATATTTCTGCTCTGATTACTTTGTAATATACTTATAATATATATCAGGGGGACAGCATTATTTTCAAGTTTGTAGAGTACAAATTCCACTGCTCTCATATAACTCTATGGCAGTTTCTCCTATATGAAGAAGAAATGTATCTGACATTGTCTGAAGAGCATTGGGGAGTCCTTGTACTCAGTTCCCAGAACAACTCATATGAATCTGTCCTTTAGATCAGGGGTACTCAATCCTCAGGCCAAGAACTGGTACCAGTCCATGGCTGGTTAGGAACCAGGTCACACAGCAGAGGGTGAGTGACAGATGAGCAAGTGAAACTTCATTTGTATTTACAGTCGCTCTCCAACACTAGCATTACTACTTGAGCTCTGCCTGCTGTCAGATCAGCAACAACATTTGATTCTCAGAGGAGCAGGAACCCTATTGTAAACTGTACATGTGAGGGATCTAGTTTGTGTGCTTCTTATGAGAATCTGATGCCTGAGGATTTGAGGTGGAACTGAGGCGGTGATGCTAGCACTGGGGAGCAGCTGCAAATACAGATTAGCATGCACAGAGATCATAATAAATCAATTGCTTGCAGATGCATATCAAAACCCTATCAGTGAGGGACAAGTGAGTTGAGGTACTTCAACTGTACAACTGCATCTGGTGGCAGACCTTAAGTAAAAATCTGATACTTATTTTAGTTCACACGTGGTTCACCCATTATTTTATTTACCACTTCCATCTGTGCCTCTTTTTAAAAAATGATGAGTTGTATAATTATTTTATTATATATTACAATGTAATAATAATAGAAATAAAGTGCACAATAAATGTTACGATCTTGAATCATCCTGAAACAATCCTTCCCCATCCCACCAATTCATGGAAAAATTGTCTTCCACAAAACTGGTCCCTGATGCCAAAAAGCTGGGGATCACCGCTTTACATGATATTCTATGACATGAAAGGATGTCATTCATTTGGTGGGATTAGTCTTCACTGGGATTAATCTGTGTTGGTAGTAGAGGCACATGATTTCCCAAAGGAGTGCCAACACCCACACTGTGAATAGTTGCTTGGCTCAGAGGTGATTTGATAGGAAGGTGCCTCATCTTCCTTTTACTTGAGTTCAGTTTCTGTGTCTCCTGTTTTAAATTGGTCAGGTGTGGGGACTGAGCTGCAATCAGCTTGCTCATTGTAAGCAAAGACTAAGAGGAGCTCAAAACAGCATAGTGCTAGGCTCGTGGTTCCTTTGAAGTAAATGCCTGTTGGTGAACTGACTTGGACTAAAAGGCTCTAAGATAATTCCTGCTGATGTGACTTCCTGACATAAGAAGGACAACATAATAATATTTTATATGCATATAATACTTTGGAAACTTGGAAACATTTTCAAATAAAAACCCTTCTTGATTATTCACAACTTGTATGTGATATAAGACAGGTATTATTAGTCTACCTGTATAGAAAAAGAGAGGCAAGAACCTTTTTTTTTTTACTCAATATTACAAAAATAAAACCCCTAGTTCTCTGTTCAACACAGTAAATTGCATTTACAGTTTGGGTTAATTTTAATTTTAAAAATACGCGTTTTTGTAGACGTTTCTCCTTGGAATAGCAAATCCGAAATCCTAAAAAAATATGATAAAGTTTGAAAAAAATGGGGAGATTACCAGTGAAGTCTCTAAAGAAGCAGGCAGAAATATTTAATATAGATAATTATGCAAACAAGGTTTTTATATCCTAAGTTTTAATAAAATTAGGTTTAACAAAATTCTCCAGGGATCATGCCCTAAGGAGTTTATCAAGATGAGCATTCAACTGAGGAAAATTGAGCTTAAGGCTAAATTGATTTAAGGGCCAAAAATGCAGTGCCTATCAGGGATCTATTGGAAAGAGATGGACTTATTTTTGGAAGAAAAAAAAAAGAACATCACACATTTGAAAAAGTTCAAGTTTTTTTTAAGCCTGAAGATAAACGTCAACCATGCTAATAAAACGAACCAGTTTGCAGCATGAGTGAAGACAGAAAAAAATGTGTATCTATGTTCTCCGGCATAAGAATGTTTTATCCTGAGGACTCAACTGTAAGATAGAAATGTTCTGACGGAATTCAGGCCAAATGTTTGGTGATGAGGTCAGCTCTCTTTTTGTGTGTCTCTTTTTGTGTGAACATGCTTGGGAAAAAGATTATTTTATATTGGTACAATCATGTGCTGCTTAACGACAGGGATATGTTCTGAGAAAGTTGTCCTTGGTGATTTTATCATTGTGAGAACATCATAGAATGTACTTACACGAGCCTAGATGAGATAAACTACTCAACACTTAGGCTATATGACATAGCCTATTGCTCTTAGACTCCAAACCTATAGAGCACGTTACTGTGCTCAATACTGTAGACCATTGTAACACAATGGTAAGGATTTGTGTATCTGAACATATATAAACACAGAAAAGGGACAGTAAAAATATGGTATAAAAGATTTGAAAAAGATATACCTGTATGGAGTACTTATAATGAATGCAGCTTGCAGAACTGGATGTGCTCTGGGTGAGTCAGGGAGTGAGTGGTGAGTGAATGTGAAGACCTGGGACATTGCTGAACACCACTGCACACCTATAAACCTGTACACTTAGGCTACATTACATTTATAAAAAGTACTTTTCTTTCTTCAATAATAAATAAATCTTAGTTTACTGTAACTATTTTACTTTATAAACTTTTACATTTATTTTTTTAAGACGTCTGACTCTTGAAATAACAGTTATACCAAGATATTTTCTTCCTTTATATCCTTATTCCATATGCTGTTTTTATTTTTATTTTTTTACTTTTTAACCTTTTTGTAAAAACTGAGGCACACACAGTAGACTAGGCTTACACAGAGTCAGGATCATCAAAATCACTGTCTTTCACCTCTCCATCTTGTTCCACTAGAAGGTTTTCAGGCACAGTAACATGCATGATGCTGACATCTCCTAAGATAACAGTGCCTTCTGGAATATCTCTTGAAGGACCTTTCTGAAACTGTTTACAGTTAATTTTTTTTTTATTTTAAGTAAAGGGTTTGCACTCTAAAATAATGAAAAAATAGTGTAATAAATACATAAGCAAGTAACATAGTCATTAATTATCAACAAGTACTGTACACAATTGCATGTGCTAGACTTTTATACAAATGGCAGTGCAGTAGGTCAGTTTACAACAGCTTCGCAACAAACTTGAGTGAGGCGTTACCCTATGACATTAAGAAGGCTATGATATCACTAGGCAGAGGACTTTTTCAGGTTCATTATTATCTGTTGATGCTGTCATTGTATATGCCGCCTGTCGTTGAGGAAACCTCATGTGGCTCATGCCTGTAATTATTGCCAGGGAAGAATTAAAATCTCTTTTCTGTCAGATCTTTGAATTCTCAGACATTTCATGAAAAACCATGTTTATGTGAGTTTTTCTAGTTACCTCTAGCACACTAGAGGTAAACTGTAGTTTAACCGTGAATGTGAATGTTTGAATGGATGAACACTTTGGGGCTTTTCTAATCTCATATGAAAGATATTAGAAACATCTATGTATTTGAATTATTTGAATATTAATATCACCATAAAATAAATATCAAGGAGACAAGTCATCATCCTGTTACAGTGGATTATTAAATACAAGTTTTATATCACAAAATATCATTCAATATTGCCCATTACCTCCTACATGCACAGCAAGCTTCCATAGTATGGTATTGCCTTACTCTTCATTATCTTTTTCCTCATTTTCCAGTTTTATCCCCTATTGCGTCTCAACTTGCTTTAATACTGTCATTGTATATGCCGTCTTCATTAAGGAAACCTTATGTGGCACATGCCTGCAATTATTGTCACAGAAGACTTACTTACAATTCTGAACTACTTATAATTCTAAAAACAAGATTAGTTATTGAAGAGACAATTTTTTGGATAGGCTTTTACCTATGTTTAAAACATCCTTTTTCCTTCCTTGCCTTAGTGTTGAGATTCAGTTCAAGACTCCTTCAGGATTCAGTTTAAACATCCTCCAGGAGACTTCCTTTGACTGTGATAGACTGGGACAGATGTCCCTCCTTTTGCTATAAAGCATCCTGCACCACAGTATCATAGCGTAGTCTACTCCATGGTATGAATGTAGGGTTTATTTATCTCTCTGCTTTGTTTTAAAGTTCTTGAGGACAAATGTGTTATTTTATTCTCACAATTCAAGCCCTAAAACAAAATCTAGCTCAAATGATACTCAAAAAAGCTTGCTAAGTCAAAAGCTGTGATTAGAGAATAAAGAACCAATCAGAACATGAATTCTACTCTTGAATTTATTTCAGAAGTGAGGTTTTTTTGACTGAGATGTATATTAGTTTAAGAAGAAGAGGAAAGAAAGAGAAAAGAGGAAGAAAGATGAAAGGAGGAGGCAGAAGAAAAATAACAACAGCAGCAGCACCAGAAGCATAGCTAAAGTATATTTAATATAATGTGATTTTATCCTGTAAATAAGATAATTCAGAGGAAAAGAAAGAAAGCCTATCCAGGTATAGCTGAAGTGAATAAACAACTAATCTTTTTCTAAAAAATGTTTACGAAGAATAGAATATATTCAGGGAGAATATATCAGTAAATTAAAAATCTTGGTCACAAAATCTAATATTTCTTGATTATAAAAATATGTTACACATTTCTTGTAGTTTTAAATTTGTTCACATATATTATCCCATTTGATACTAAAGAACACGGTGAAATTGGCATGTTTTATTTTTTATTTAACAGATATCAAAATTGAGATAAAATTCTAAGTTATTTTATAGCACTATCTACAAAATTATTGGTGGTAAAAAGAACCTAACTATCTGATTCTGACATGAAGTACATTTCCTTTCTGTTGCTTCCGGAACTTCTAATCAGAAAAGGCTTTCAGATACCACAAAAATAAATGATTTGGGTCAAACACGGTGGCTCTCGCCTGTAATCCCAGCACTTTGGAAGGTGGATGCGAGAGGAGTACCTGAGCTCAGAGGTTTGAGACCAACCTGGTCTACGTGGTGAGAACTTGTTTCTACAATAAATCAAAACATTAGCAGGGTATGGTGGGTATGGTGACGCGCAGCTGTGGTTCCAGCTACTTGAAAGGCTGAGGTGGAAGGATTGCCTGAGCCCATCAGGTCGAAGCTGCGGTGTCTTTGAGAGCACCACTGCACTCCAGCCTGGGAGACAGAGTGAGACTCTGACTCAAAAAAATAAAATAAAATAAAATAAAATAAAATAAAATAAAATAAAATAAAATAAATACATAAACAAATAAATTTTAAAAAGAAATAAAGATTTCTTTCATTTGAACCAATGGGTCACCAAATCAAAGGTCAGGGTTTCAGCCCCACTTAATCTAATTGGGATTTTTTTAGATTGAATTAGGAAGTTTTCACATCATTTTAATTAAATTGAATTAGTGCTTCTTGAAGTCAAAGATATGCAACCATAAGAAACAAAAATCTTCTCAAAACAAGGATAAGACAAGAGCCTAGGAAAAGGAATTCAGGTGAATATGTCCCAACACTAATGTATTAGAAATCTTGGTGGCAGGGTCAGTTCAAGCATCTTTGACTTCTCTTGTTTGTTGTTTACAACAATTTCCACTCAAGTTTTCATATGTGTTGGCTGTAATAACAAAAAGACATTAAATATGTTTCCATATTTTTTTTAAGTTGGCTTTAGGGAAAATGAACAAATAGTAATAGAGGTGTCCTTTGGTCACTAGGTGAGGCTCAAGACTGCTCTCAAAGATGTGTTGAATTCAAAGACAATAGCAGGTGGGAGAAGTGTGAAGCCATCCAGCTGGAGACAGGAGGCTTGCCAAGCTTGTTTCTTGCCTGAGTATAGACTGATCAGGAGTGCTTTGCTCTGGCATTAGAGCAAGTACTTTTTTCCATTATTTTTCTTCCTTTTGTTTTTTCTTTTTATAACACTGTAGTGCTAAAATCTAGAGCGCTATAGTCTAATTCACTAACCATCTACCGCAGAGAACCCTGAGGCACTGGTTAAATTGTGTGTTCTTGAAACAAATCTCACATCTTCTGAATTGGCTTTTCTAAGCTCGAAATCCTGGAAAATGTATTTTACAAGTCATATCCCCCTCCTCCCTCCTCTACAGTCAGAAAATCTAATTTACAATTAAGTGTGAGAAACACTGATCAAAGAGAAACAAACTGGGCAGCAATGCTACTTTTAGGCAGGAGTGTTGTGACTTAATGTGGTCTAGTTATGATCCCAAGTGACTATCTAGATGTTTGGGATCAAAAACTCCAACTGGTTGGGATTTCTTTTGCTTCTACTTCTAGGCATTTATCTCCCTCAGGTACTTAATGGCTCTTGTTATAATAAGCATCTGACTGGCCATTAAAATATCCTAGGGCCCTGCCCCTGAATCATTTCAATACAGCTAATTCTGAGAAACACCTCTCACTTCCTTTTCTATGGCAGGAGAGTTTCGGGATCAAGAATAATATATTTAGGATTAGTTTGTGTTATTTCAGGTGGCTCAAACAGGTCTAGGTTCATTCAGCTAATCTGATGACCTTTGAAATGTAATCTACCTCAATAAGAAGCCTAAAAGCCCCTTAACACACGGATGCCAGATTTAATATTCTTCAAAGAGTAGGCTCTAAATTGTGTTAATAGAAGACATCTGCTTTATGCGTAGAATTATTTGTGTTTGGAGAAAAAGGATACTCACTCAAGTAAGGTACTCTTAAGAACACTAACTTCCAATGTGGTTGCACTGGTGGCTGATGAAGACCAAAATGGGTTTGAGCAGCCAATTTTTCATTCACAGAACTCACTAATACTCCAAACACAATCTCTAAATCACAGTAAAACTCAAGAAGGAATTAAGAGATTATTTCAAGGGAGTAACTCAAGGAGTTTTACAAGGACAAAGAAAAGACAAACAAACAAAAACTAAGATTTAAAAAAAAGGCAGAGATGTCAGGATCAAGGAAGAATCCACATGGGCCACCCTCCTTCTCATGTTCGAAACTGCCAAGTTTCCCATCTTATCTTCCTCATGTGATTCAGTGAGACAAACTCAGCAAAGGCACAAGTCTCTGATCTTTCATCCTGCAACATCTACTTAATCTACCGTTTTTAAAGCAGCAAGATCTTCCACTGCCTTTCTTATTTTTATCCTGGATAGGACTGGATTCAAGCTATCTGAAGTCTTCCTTATCCATCGGCAGTTGTGGCCAGGATAAGTCTCAAGAGACACAGTCTCTTCTTTTAGGTTTTCCAAGTTGTCAGATACCATAAATATTAGAGACCATGAGAACAATCCTCACAGTTTCGTTTTCTAATAGAGCAGTGGTTTCAAACTTTAGAATGCCTCAGGATCTCCTGGAGGACTTGTTAAAACACAGATTGCTGGGCCCCACGCCCAGTCTCCAATTCACTAGGGGCCAAAGAATTTGCATTTTTTGCAAGTTCCCAGCTTCTGCTGCTGCTGGTCTGGGATCTACACTTTGAGAATCTCTGTAAGAGGGTAGCTAAGAAGACATCCTGCAAAGGCATTTTTATATATGTACACATTTTGCATATGATATATTTACATACATGGATATCTACATATGTAATTTGTATATTTGTGTATGTGTTATAAAATAAAACAAAGATTTTGTATTACTTGAGTTCCAAGTAAGGAAACGGAATTTCAAGGCATGTTTGTTAATGTTTATAGGTACATACAATTGTCTTTAATAATAATTGTAACATTTTAATTTTGCACACTTATTTTATGCTTGCATTGTTCCTAGGAGGATTTTAATGGTTTTGTTTCCTTTTTACACAAATCCTATGAGTTATGCGATAATATTTTTTATAGATGAAGAAACTGAGGCACAGAAAGCATATCAACTTTCCCCAGTGTCGCAGTTATGAAAGAGAAAGCCAGGGTACAAACTTGTGTCTCTGTTACTATAAATCATATCTGTGTTTTAAACCACTATGCCATGCTTACTTTCAGAAAAAAACAGCATTGTAGCCCTCTACATTACAGAGCAATACATTTTAATGCTTGCATAGGGAATGAGAAATGTGATTTCAAATCCAAGCTCCACCACTATATGCCATGTTACTTTCAAGGTATTGTATTTCTCTAAGTGTTTTCAAAAACCATAATACAATTTTTTGAAGTTAAAGCACGCTAAATAATTAGAACTGAGGATTTGTAAAAATGAGATCTGCTTAAAGGTCTGCTAAGGTACATCTATAACACTAATCCAGTGGGCCAATGGATGGGATATACCTTGGGCTGGACATCAGTAGATCAAAGTTCCCTTCCTGACCTAACCATGTACCAGTTATAAGGACTCAGGAGACAAAGCATATGTAACTTTCTCATTTGTGGTATGAGCATAGGCAGCACTTGCACAACCACTACTATAAGACCACTTTGAAAATAAATGTCTATGTAATGTAAACATACATAATATATTTACATATGTATGGTGCATGTAATACATTTACATGCACATATGTATAAATTTCATTTGTATATTTCCATGTGTTACAAATTAAATTATTTTAAAGGGCCAATCCTCCCAAAATATCAGACACTGCCATAATGTAACTCCACATGTAATGCAGGTATAATTTGAATGTTTTAATTAAATTTGTTTGTCCTTCCTCAAAAGACATAAGAACAGGACAGGAGTCATTCATCAAGCAGAGGGCCACTGCACAGAACTGGACCCTTCTTGTGTTTCATATAAAGTCATGCTGTATTTGTGTTAATGCTGTTGTATTTTTATAAACTTGCAGAAACTATAAGATTTTTTCAAATCTAGTTTTCATTATCCTTTCATTCTTTTCTCCTGAACTTTGTCATGAGGCTAGTTTTTCTTGGGCACCCTTTCTTTTTGCTAGTCTTTCAATGGAAAATGATCATTGCTGTTATCCTCTATTACATGAAATAAAACTTTGTTTTTGTGGCTGAGGAAGACCTCAAAGTGCCTTAATTTCCAGTTCCTTTTCACCAAGCAACAGAGGTGCACGATGTTTCCCAACCTCTCTTAATGTTAGATGTTTGCACATGACTGAGCTCTGGGCAGTGGAATGTGAGGGGAAGTGCTGGCCGCCTCCTCCAGTCTGACTCTTAGAACCTCTTTCCCATTCCTCCATGCTCTCTTTCTCTCTTACCTACGAGCAAATGCAGAGGATCAAGTGTAGACTTGATCAGAAAGCTGTCACCCTAGCACATGGGTTAAACCTCTGGATAAAAGAAACCTGGGTTCTTGAATGTCTGAGTGGAGTAAAGACTATATCCCTCACTGTTGACTTACACTGGACTCTGACTTTGTTTTGTTTAGGCATGTAGGTTGGAGAATTTGCTCAAACTAATAGTAGACTGTACCTTCCTTGGTTCTCTCTAAACTATCTCCAACATAACTATCTGTAAATTTTTCTGTACAATTTCACATTATGGATCTCCTTCTAAAGATAAGACTGGTCTCTCATGGGGTCCCACAGCAGTGACACTAATTATCACATCAGTCTCTGCTGTTGTTTCTTCCAGAGGGAATTATATCCTCCCTCTCTGCATTCTGCATGACTTCTGTTACTCAGATACTAATTCAATATGACCCTCTTCTATGCAACCTCCTCATATTATTTAAACCCATGTGAATTTGGTATTCACTCTATTTATTAGTTTTTTTTTCACCACATATAAATGATCATTTGTGGGCTAAGTTGTGAGCACCCCAAAATCAGAAAGACCAAGGACTGATGTCAGCAAGCTCACCATACAATGGCTCAGAAACAAAGAAAAAGTGACATGGATGTGCACTGTTTTTACAAAAGCACTTAGGATGTGCTCCTAATTTTATCAAAGAATGCTGTTCACAGTGCATGCCATGAGAGCTGGTCTGAATCGTGATGTATGAATAGTATTAGTTAGATAATATGCAAGAGAAGTGAGAGGTGTATCTGGCCAGAGAACAGCACGTACAAAGGCCCAGAGATGACAGAGAGCAGTCACAAAGAGCAGAGGGTTGTGTGAGAAGGATGAGGTGTCAAGATGTGAGTTTGTATAGCAACTCAGTCATTCAACATTGACTGCAGTTTTCCAGAAACCATTCTAGGCTCTGGGGATATAGAAATAAATGAAACCAAATTTTTGTCCCTGTGACCTTATTTGTAGTCTAATTAGAGAGAAACAAATACTCACAGTAGAATGTGAACACAAATAACCATTCTACTTTATTTTATCTTGATTTTTATAAAGTGCAGTGGGGACTCAGTGGCAGTAGTTGAGGGAAGCCAGGGTTAGAAAAGGCATTAGAGAACTTATGACCTTTGAGCTGATTCTTAAAGCAAGAGAGGAAATTCACCAGCGAAAAAAGAAGAAAAAACTTTCTGGGCAAAGAAGGCATGATAGTATAGGCATGGAAAGCACCAAAAAAAGACAGCACATTTAAAGGTTAGCAAGCAATTTTCTAGGACTGGGACTTGCTGAGCAAATGCTGGCATGAAAGATGAGTCATAGAGGCAGTTAGTAACCAAGGTCGTGAAGGTTAGTAAATATTATCTCAGGTGTTTGGAATAAGTTCTTCAAAACTTACCAAATCATGAGAGGACTATAAGCAGAAGAGTAATGATTGGATTTACATTCCAGAAAAACCTTTTTGATAGCAATGCACAGAATGAAAAACAGAAAGGCAGTTTGGAAAGAAGACATTTCACACCTTATTATATTCTCATTTGCATTATTTTTGGTATAATGTTTTAATGTCCTGTCTGCTCAATTTCATGTTAAACTCTCTAAAGACAGAGATGCTGACACTTTGCTTTTCGGTTTGTTTTGCTTTGCCTGCAATCACAGAGCACAAAGTAAGGCACATAGCTTTTCAGTAAAATGATGCTGATTAAATGTTTGATTAAACTTAACTTTAAGCCTAGACCCCTGCTGAGTGGAGAAAGATTTTGTTGCTGCCCTGCAGGAGAGGAGCAGCTGTATTCTCCTTTCTTGAACAGATATCTTAACCTGTCCAGAAAGGGGAAATAACTACATCAGTGCCATAGAGGTGTTGGGAAGTTTAATTAGCTAGTGTTTATAATCTTCTTTGAAGCTGAAAAGTGCTAATTATGTTTTTCCCACTTTAAGACTCTGAGTCACACAGACCATATCTTAAGAGCTTCTGAGTTAGGAAAGTTTTTGTCTTCACAAATTGAGCTGTGTAGTTTTTGCAGACACATACTTTAGCAAGAAATCTTTAGGGTTGACTCTAAGTCACTCTGGAAGGTGGGAGGTTGGAGATTTACAGGTGAGTTGTTGTTTTTTTTTTTTTAAGAAAACTTGCTGACTCTGTTAGTATTATTAAATCAACAGAAGTCAACAAGGGAGCATTGCTGTATAAAGAGATGTTCTTCCTCTAGGGATATCTTCCTGAGTATTTTTGCCATAACTTTAATGGATTCAGTGTCACAGCTCCCATACAATTGAAGCATGGATTCTCTAAATCTGTCATAGTTAAACATGCATGGAAAATTTAACATGGATAATGCATCAGGGAGCTAGATTTAGAAGTAACATGGAAGTCATCATGGGAACTCTGAGTGGGAATCCATTGTGCCTACTCATGGCAAATATTCCTGTGAGAGTCATCTTGACCTATCACCAAAGAATGGTCTCAATCCTGTTCAAAGCCTTCAAATTCAAAACCAAAGACACTAAAATTGAGATACTAAAGTTCACCCCCTTGCCTATTAAAGTCCAGTTCTTAAGAAATGTGTTTCCATTTTGAAGACCTGTCGCTTTTTCAAATAACTTACATTGGAAATGTCCATTTTCTTCAAAGGAAAACTTATTCCCTTCTACAAGGGAGTAGATCATCTCTACCATATTGCTTCCAACAGTTTTAAATTATAACCCAATAGGATCAATATTCATATAAAGACTTACACAATGGGTGTCAGGTTACAATGAATATAATCAATGGATCAAGTATTTTGGAAACTGCCTAGGGCAACCTTGTGGTTATTTGTGTTCAAAAGCATATCATCTGAGAGCAATCCTTAATGGAAAAGAATGCCTACATATTGGAGACCATGCCCTAGGGGAGCCGATAACTATGAACAGCACTAAGTCTATCTGCTGATCATCAAGTGTCAGTTATGATCCAAGCACCGTGCAGTACTATGTGTTTTGCATATAACACTTCATTTCATTCTCATAATAACACTACGGATGAGGTAATCTCTGAAATTTAGAGATGATGAAATTGAAAATTGGGCAAGAAAGAAACTTGTTCAAGACCACTCATTTCCAGGGTAGAACATTTTGCAATTAGGCTGTCTGGGTCAAAAGTCTGGTCACTTACTCAGCACAGACTCAAACTAAGGCAACCAATAGTAGACTAGGGGTTCAAAACGACAAAAATAAATAAGGATTATCTTCCTATAGTCAACTTAATAGTAAATCATGGAGTTGTATGAAAATTTACCTAAATGTTTCAGATAAAACACAACACTTCAGAATAGTCATAATTGATGCAAGATGCTTCTAATTACATGCTTTGATGTATTTTGAATTCTTGTCCACTCCTTTCAGTTGTTCTGTACTTTGTGAAAAGTTCGAAGAATCACATACTCTTCTACAATGCATATCGAGGTTTCTCTCTGGACATCATTTAGCAAAGCTACTTGTTTGCCACCATTTTGTATTTCAAGTATATTGTTGGGATACAATGTACCATGGGAGCAGGAGTTGGACTTTAACCTGTCCTCTAATTAAGAGCATTGACTGATAAATTTTAACTCTTCCAATACCAAATATATAGCAGTAGAAAAAGAAAACACACACATGCATAAGCACTTATATACCATCTATCTAGTAAAAAACAAAATTAAAAAAGGCAAAGGCAAAGAAATCTTGTAGACAACATCCCATCTAGAATCATTGCACTCTGTTGGCCACTAATAGAAAGGCAAATGACAGAACTGGAAATGCTCAAAGACATCATTAGGTTGTCTCATTTATTTCTTATTGGAGTGAGTTCTGTTCAGTTCCCTTGTTCAGCTGTCTGTCCACGTTTGTTTGGGTGAGTGTGTGTATGTGTGTATATGCTAAAAGAATAGTTCTTGATCTGAGAGGGAGATTGCCAAGAGTATCCTGGAAGAGGATGGTGTTGAGTTAGTTCTTGTTCAAATTTTTTTGGCAACCTTAGTATTTAGGTCAAACTATTGTATTGGAGGAGTTGAAACTTCTTGCCCTAATGGTTTTAAGTTAATTCTGAAACTGTGCCTTTCTGCTTTACAATTTTCAGGTGATAAAACTTTCATAAAATTTATTTAGCTGCCTGTCAATTATATATTTTGAAAACTTTCTTTTCTGAAAGCTAACTGTAACAGTTCTCAACTGGTTAGAAAAATGCTTGAACCCTGATTAACAGTTCATATTAGGGTCTATTTAGTTAGTGCCAAAAATTAATTGTTTCCGTTAATTTGCAGCTGTTACCAGGGCTCTGTCCATTCTTGTTTTTCCATGTTTGATTGCATTAGATTTAAGACTTACTTGAAAAATAAAGTGATGAAGCGGGATTATCAAATAGTATATTACGTTCTCAGAATGTGACCCCTTTGCTGCATTTCAAATTTAATCATTGGATATACTTAAAATAGAAAGTACAGATGGGGATAAGAAGATGCAGTAGGAGATACTCGAGAGAGACCTGGTAGGTTTGGTTTTCTAATACTTTTTCTCCTCCCAAATATTCCTGTACAATTTTCTACTGCACTATCTTTTCTTGATTAGCATATTAATGTCATCTATGGAAAGTGAAACCACCTAGATTTTCTGCATTACCCTCTAGTGAAAAATTCCAGTGTAGAACTTGTTTCTTTCTTGTTTTACCTTAATGAAGACACCCAAGAGTAATCAACATAGTCTGTGTTCCTGCTATTTTGAGTCTGGCTCTCCAAAACCTCACCAAGCCTGGTCATGTGGCTGAAGTATCAGTAAATGACAAATAGTATCCTAACTGACCATTTCACCATCAATAGCATGTTCTCACAGTCTTTCACTCTGTGATGAGTGAATTTATACAATTGACCATACCAACTCAACTTAGTTCATTCTGCATTGACTTTGCTTCCTTTATTTTTCCAGTACTTATATTGGATAGAAAGATATCTTGAATTCCTGGCTTAAATGATCCTCCTGCCTCAGTCCATTAAAGTCCTGGGATTACAGGCATGAACCACTGCACCCAGCTAGAAATATATCTGAACCACGTTAAAGAGACAGATGCAAGTTAAGAAAACAACAACAAAAGTAAAATAAAGGGTTATTATTCAGGCGATTGTTTTTTCTTAGGTCAAAAAATAAAAGTCTTTCCTCTGGAAGAGATTAGAATTCAAAAACGGAAAGTGATTAGAATGTATTTTCTTCATCTTTCATATCTAATCCTCTCTCTACGAACATTTTGATTTGTATCTGCAGATCACCCCATGCTCCCTTAAAATACTATTTAGTCTACTGAATTTGTGAGTCCTCCACTTATAGAGGGCATGAGCCTCCTTGAATAACACTCTAGTCTGGATCAGATATTGATCTGATCCACAACCACTGGTGTCACATGAACCATCCCAACCCTTCTACTTTGGCTTAGTGGTGTGGTTGAATGCTTCACCCACAGACAACTGTGCTTCAGTGGTGAATCCCATTAAACAAAATGGAAACAGTGGTTTTCATGACCACTGAAGAGAGCCATGAACTTCCATCTCTGCACATTTCACAGCCCAATGATCTTAATATGCCCACATGTATTCGGGGGCAGATATTAATTTACACACTTTCCCAAAGAGTGTTATATTGGGATCAATATTTCATTAGCACTCTCCAGTGCTAATGATTAAGCCATGCGCCAGCTGGACCCAATTTCCTGCAGTGAGTCATTGACATTTGCACCGTGGCCTGTGAGGTAATCTGCCCTTTTAAAGGAATGAAAAGGTTAACCCAGACCCTTGTAAACCTTTATCAATGACTTGACATCATTAAAGTCTGTCCAGTCCATTTTCTGGCAGTCAATCAAACATAAAAGTCCCTAGAGTAGTAGGCTCTCTATTTTTTTTAACTGAGAAAATCAAACCAACAAGCTCTTAAAAAGTATCACTTAAATATATAATATGCTCCCCCAGCCAATATAAGCAATACAAGATGCTGTGGCAGATACAGAGAAAAAGACCTACTGTCTGCCCTCAAGATACTTATTGACTAGTTGGGAATTCACAGTAAAATCTAAAACTAACAATACTTTATTAAGTAATAAGCAAAATGAAGTAATAGATGAAAAAACACAAGTAGTAATCATGGAGTGTTGCTTCTTACCCTTCAAAAATGTTATCTGATATACTTTATGGTATGGGAGAAAAGAGAATGCAAACATGACAAATGAAACGGGTTGCATTTCTAAGGATTGATCATATTTTCATAGATTGGAAAGAAGGGAGAAACATTTTTTTGTTTGGGATGAGGGGGCAAGGAATGGATATAAGAGGAAGAAACTAGAGCTGCACAAAATAATTTTTCATTCAGATGTTTTTACACACTGGAGCCTGACCACTGCAACTTGGGTGAAGAGTTATTATATGATCTAGAATTGAAAAATGATAAGCGGAGCCTGTAGAAATGAGAAGGAAAACAATAGTTTGCTTTAGGTTTAAGATAAAGTTTGTATTGCACTGTTAAGGTAGAAGCTAGAGATTTTGATGTGCACCATAGGTGCACCCTGACTTTCTTACACTTTTTTCCTCTTTGCTTATACTGCAGGTGTATACACATCTACTCTCCAACAGATACGCTTCCATTTCCAACAAGGCTTTTCCTCCCAAGCTTAGCTCCTGCTACTGAGATAACTACCAGATTTCTCTTGGCAGTTTCCAAAACACTTGCATCTTCTGAATGCTTTACCCACAGGCTTCTACACCTCCTACTGTTCATCAACTAATTTCTTATTTGCCCAAGCCTACAGAATGACAGGTTCTCCAATTAGTGTTCTAAGAGACTTCCTTCTTCCTTGGCATAAGGTGTGGTGAATGTCAAAACCCCATCCTCTTAGCAGACTCAGATTAGTATTACAAGCTTTGTCTATGACAGCAAACAAGTGTTTGGGGCAGGGAGGGGTACAAGTATCTTTGGAAGGAAAATTACTAGGCCATTTGTTTCACCCAATCATGGAGTTCTGGAGAAGAAAAGCTCATCTATTCTAACCCCCTCATTTTGTTGAAGAAGAACATGAAAATCTTAGAGGCAAAGTGTTCAATCCAAGATTTGACAGAAAGTTTGCCACAGGTGGCATTAGTACCTCGCTGGGAAATCATAGGCCCTGCTAAGACAAAAGCCATGACTTACACATCTTTGAAGCTCCACCGTGTCTAGAATTGTGTATTGTTAATAATAAATGCTGACTAATTAATGAAAGAATCAACAAGGATGATTTTTACCAAAATTTTCAGAATGTTGATTAGGTTCCTAATTCATTTTTGGCCAGTTCAGTTTTTCCTCTACTATTATACAGCTAGAGTTCATGTTTTATCGACTTCGTATCTACAATTTTCTATTTCTCCTGCAAATCAAGCCACTTTCCTCAGACAAATCACGCTTTCTTTTTGCCTCTGAAAAAGAAAAAATCTATTATCTCCCCACTTCTGCTCATTTTCTTTATTTTATTATTTCCCACTACACTCCCTTTTTTTGTTTGTTTGACATTGACCTTTCTGCATAATGTATTCAGGCCTAAGATGATCTGATCCTCCAATCATTATTGCATGAAAATGTTAATGCTAAAGAAATTAAATTTGTTTGTTATAAATTGCATACTTATTCTATACTTATTAATATTAGGTATGTGAGGAATATAACAGATCAAGTAACTATTTTTTGCATTTTGGAGGTGGGAAATAATTCCATGAAGATTTAAATCACAACACACCAAAAAAACACAAGAGATGATAGAAAAGAAAATTGATTTTTATACAGAATAATATAAAATGATAATGATAAAGTAAGAGTCTCCTGGAATAGGAGAGATATGAGATGAACTTGGAGATCTGACTTCTATAAATAAAAAGAAAGGGATGAAAGTTTCCTGAGTGACAAAAATATTGAAACAAAGCTTTAGAGACAAGAATCCATCTATAAGATATACTTATTGTTAGTAAGTAGACAAGTTTGATTGAGCTGAAGATATACGTGAGGAAGAAAGATCAGAAGTTGATGGGCCAGAAGTTTGGGGCATAGAATTTTAATATATGTGCTTAGCCAGTTAACAGTTACTAGGAGATCTAGCTCTCAAAGTGTCCATATTCTCACTGGAGAGCCAGATATGAACATACAGAACCATTAAATTTTTATTTAAAGAAATTTCCTATAGAATCATTTGAAAAAATTAGGCAGTACTGAACCAATCTTAAAAGATAGATTTCATAGACTTACATGGCCAAGAAAGACTTTAAGTGAGCTAAATCTGAAGGACATTTAAAATCTGGATTATCATTGAAAATGGCATTGAAAATCTGGACTGGCATTGAAAAACTGGATAAGCAGTGAAAGTTGAAGGCATTACAGGCAGAAAGAAGACAAAGAATCTCTGTCTTCTTTTATTTTGATTTGCTTATTAGTGTGTTTCTCCACCCCCACCATTAATTGTTAAGAAACAGTTTTCACCGTCCAAAAATTATATCAGTTGTATTTTTCACCCTAAGAGAGGACAATACATGCATGCTAAATTTTAGAGCTATGCAGTGTCTATGAAGTTCTCATTCCAGAATATGTGCTCTGCTAGGCTTCATTTTCTTCTTACAATTAATAATTATTGATTTTTTAAAATGTCACTTTAAGTAAACACTAAATATTTCAGAAATATAGATGGTGGCTGCTTGATTATGAGATATTTGCATGCTGTTGGGCTGTTGGTTTCTTCATACTTAAGAATAAGTGAAAGGAATTAGCAGTTTGTAATCGTGTGTACCTTAGTCTGAAAAAAACATTATAAGAAGAAAATAAAACTAATATTGGAGGTAATGATTAGAAGTATTATGTACAGATCAAACAAAATAATAGTCTAAATGCACTCTGACTTTGGGAGAATTTCTGAGTTTTAGTGTAACATATTTTAAAAGAGGAATGGTCATCTTTTAAAAGAGGAGTGGTCAAAGGGGATTTCATCCAGAGAAAAGCAAATACAAGAACATACTTTGTCAAATGAAGAAATCGAAAGGGTTTGGTACTGAGAAAAGGACAATATGTGTTCTCAAATATTTGAAAAAAGATCACGCTTAGAAAGACATTGTAGAGTTTTACTTGGCTGCTTCAGAGAACCAAATCAGGACTAACATAGGAATGCCATCTTTCTTCACCTTTTTAAAACAATTTTTGAATTCAATGCATTTGAGAGCTCATCAGCTATGAGCGCTATAAAAAACAAATAATGTCTGACTGCTCATGGTCCTCCAATGACTGGAATTTATTTGTTGTTTTTAAATATTTATTCATCTACCTGTTTGTATTTTCTGGTAGGAAGAACTAGTATCATGAACTCACATGTACCTATCACTCAGGTTCAAGTCGATTTTAGATATCCCCTGTATACACATCCTCAACAAAATTACTTTGAAGCAAATCTCAGACATTTTGTCATTTTGACTGTTAGTATTTATACGCATCTCAAAATAGGAAATCTTTTAAAAACTACAAACTTAATGTCATTATCAAACCTAGGCAAATTAACAGTAACTTCTTAATATCAACAAATATTTAGCTAGTATTTATCGGGTTTTTTGCTTCACAAATTTTAACAGCGTGGATTTGACTGACTGCATTCCAGTGGTGGTGTTCAACACGTGCTTCTATTCCCTGAATTTTTTGTAAATTGGAGTTAGATAAAGAGACTTGATTGCACTCATGTTAAGTGTTTGGGGACAAGACTACTTTTGAGACAATGTTATGTATTTCTAACAGGAGGTACACAATGTCTATTACACTTTGTTATAACAGCCATTGATATAATTTATGGACTCACCAATTTATCAAGGTTTACATGTGGTTAATTTCTAATTTTGACTTTCCTTCTTTTTCTTATTTTTAGAAATACTTTTCTAGTCCGTATAATGTTGTGTTTTAAGTCTTTTTTAAGAATGACTTTTGGTAGCTTTTTTCTAAGAGCTAAAGGTAAAAATATAAACTGAAATTTTGCATATTTATAATAGTTTGTTCATATATTTAATACCTAAAAATTAGTTTACCTGGATACAGAATCCCTTGTGCACATTTACTTTCATAAATATGTTACTCTGCTGTGTTTTACCTTAAATTATTGCTATTGGATGATGAAATGCCAATTATCTTTCCCTTTAACTGACTTCATTTTGTGTGTCTGACTTTTCAAATGATTTTTTTTCCTTTAAGTATCAATCCTTTCACTAGAATGTGTTCTGAACCAATTTTCCCTGTACACACGCCTGTTTGATTTGTATTTTCAAGTTTTGTTTGTTTCAGAATTGTGTAATTGAATTATTAATTTTAGTACTCATATTCCATTAAAAAAATAAACTATAACCTGCTTTCTATATTTAACATTTTCTCTCAAATAGTTCACTTCATTTTTTTAGTTTTTGACTTTCTTTTATTTATTCAAAGGCATTATTTACTGTGTTCATTCACTTTTGTTTACTTTCTCGTTATTATTTATTTCCGAGATTTTTAAAAACAATTTCAAGGCCGGGCTCGGAGACTCAGACTGTAATCTCAGCACTTTGGGAGGCAGAGCCGAGAGGATTGCCTGAGCCCAAGGGTTCAAGACCAGCCCGGGCAACTTGTTGAGACCTCATCTCTACAATTAAAAAAAAAAAAAAAAATTAGCCGGGCGCAGTAGTGTGTGCCTGTAGCTGCGACTACTTGGAAGGCTGAGGCGGAAGGATGCCGGAGCCCAACAGGTTGATGCTTGGGTGACCATGAATGTGCCACGGCCCTCCAGCCTGGGCATTGGAGTGAGACTCCAACTCAGAAACAAACAAACAAAACAATTCTGAACTTTCAAAATTATTTTCCAAATCTTTACTTTTTTTGAATCAACTTATTTCTAGGGATTTCTTATTTGCGTTGTGCTTTTTTACCTAGTGTCCATTATTTTCTTACTTTAGCTGACCTCATTTTAAAATATATAAAAATGTTTTGATGGCATTTCTTCTGCATGCATTCACTATCTTTATGAACATTATCTGCATCTTATTCTTAAAAATTATTGAAAGATATTTGACTGCTATTTTTTCTGTTGTTCTTTTAAAATTAAAATTATTTTTCTATTAGAATTGGGAGGTAAGCTGGCATAGCTTTTCTGGCTTTCTGGCTCTAATAATTCCCCTTCTGTTTTAGGGAAGTAATAAAATGGAGAATATATAGTCACAGGCATTCTGAGAGGTAATAGCTCCTCTAATTCCTCCCTTACTTTTATTCACACATTCTCTTTCCTTTGCCTCTAGGATCACTGTCCTGCTCATTTAGATCCTACTCTCAATAGCTAATTTTTCAGTGCAGAACTTCGCTGTAGAAGGGAATTTCATCACATCTGCATTGAATGTTCATGGCACTCAGCTCCAAACCTTTGAGACTTTTTCTTGATCTTCTTACATTCACCTGAAATTGTGTCTGTAGTTAGTTCATGGAGTTTCGGTTGTTCTTAGATTGATTGCTGACATCATTCCTAGTAAATATTTTCTGCTTATTTTTTTTCCTGTTTTTAGAGCAGTTAGATACCTTTTGGTCACCTCTTCACTTACTCTTGTCTGGAAGCTGATACAGTGCTGTTCCTGCACATATTTGGAGATTGATGGAATTTATTTTGCCACTTAATATTTTTGTAGGTGTCTATGGGTTTTTAGTTATATTACCATAATTGCTCTAATTATTTAAAAGTGGAACGTTAAAAAAATTCAAAAAATTTTTTATTTCTTTGACTCCATTGTCCCAGAATCCTCTATTTTGTAGGCATTCTATGAGACGATGGATGGTTCATTTTTGAGTGATGTAGTAAGATGGAAATCCCATTTATCTGAGATATGTAATAGATAATGTCTAAAGAATCTCACACATCTTAGCAATTTTAGACATACATTCTTTATATCAGAAAAAATAAGCATGAAATATAATTCAACAAATAAAAGTCTTTAAAAAGAAAATTAAAACAAAACAAACAAAAAAGGAATAAGACAGTGCTAAAATAAAAGATAATTCAAGAACACTTTCCTGAGATAAAATTTTGTTACCTGAATTCGTCTGAACATGATGATGAATGATGGATTGTTCCCTGAATTAGTGTAAGCATAGGAAGACATAATTTTTCAAAGAAAATCATCAAATAATTAAATAATATAAAAAAGAGGGAGTACTACCAGAAAACAGAGCTTGTAAAAATGATTCAGAAAAAAAATATTTAAGTAACAATCTTAGTCCTTTAGAAATTTAAGAATTTAAAAGATATTTACTTATAATTTATTTTAAAATAAATTTAATTTTATTTATAATGAATTAATGTGTTCCTCATACAAGAATTGGAAGTATTTCTAGAGATGTATAATTACAAGTTTTCATGTAACTTTCTAAATGTAGTAATGACACAAGGAAAACAGAATAATACAGTGTTCACTTGATCAAAATCATGGGGTCGAGCTTAGTTAGCGATATTCAATGAATACTTTTAAAGTTATGATGAGATATAGAAAATAAGGTAAGAATATTTGCTTGAAAAAACACACTAATTCACTTCTTTCCATAAAGTTGTTGACATGTTGACTGCTGGTTTTAACTCGGAAACGTAAATATCTTGTAAGTCAACACTCCCAGTTTTAAAACAACAACAAATAAAAATTCAACAAACTAAAAATCAATTACTTTTTGAACTCATCAGAGAACTAAAGTTGCTAGCAAATCAAAATATGGAAAGAATGAGATACAATCACTGGCAAGATCATCTGAGCCATAAACTTGTGGGACTATTTAAATGGTAATTTTGATAAATTGCTGAAGTATAAGTTTAGACTAGCACTAGTGTGAGAGTAAGAAATTCTTGAGGGCTACAGGATTTCTCTGTTGAGATGAGGGCACTATTATAGATTTTACCTGCAAGGACAGCATCAGGTCAATAAATATTTTCTTCTTTCTCCAACAAGAAGAGAAAAATAGTAATCTTTGTAAGTATTTCCTAAGTGTTCTCTGTAACAAAAACCCATAAGGTTTAACTAGTGAATTCTACCAAGCACATAAGAAAAATAATTATACCCATTCTTCAAAATCTCTTACAGAAAATAGAAGCAGAGGAAATATTTTCTAATTTATTCTTTAAGGCCAGCATTATCTTAATGCCAAAACCAGATAAAGACATTATAGGAAGGAAAAACTACAGACATACGAATTATGTAAACATATATACAGAAATTCTCAGCAAAGTATTAACAAATCAAACTCAAGATAAATAAAAATAATTGTAATATATTTCAAGAATGCAAGGTTGTTCAGTATTTGAAAATCAAACGAATCAATGTAGGTCACCACACCAACAAGCTAAAGAAGAAAAATTATGGGAATATTTTGGTCAATACATAAAAATCATTTGAAAATGCAATTAAAAAATTAAAACAAAAAAAAATTTGAAAACTCCAGCACCTATTTATAATCAAATCTCTCAGCAAAGTAAGAAAAGAAATAAGCTTCCTCACTTGATAAAGAACAATATTAACAAAAACTTACAACTAACAATATACTCAATAGTGAGAATCTGGCCACTTTCCCCTCTAACATGAAGAATAAAGCAATGCCATCCTTTATCATCACTCATATAATGTCAGACTAAAAATCTTAGCTTGTGCAATAAGACAAGAAAGAAATAAGAGTTACTCAGATGTATAAGAGAGAAATAAAACTGTCTTTGTTTTAGGTTAAATGACTGTCTGTATAGGAAATCAAAAGAATTGACAATAAATTTCCTGGAAATTAGTAAACAAGTGAAGCAATATTACAACATACAACACCAGCAATAACCAAATGGACTTTAAACATTTTAAAAATAGCATTTATAGTCTGAACAAAATAAATAAATAAAAGTAATTAGTTAGGTATGAACCTAAGTATATACCTAAAGAATTTGCATGTAAACAATTCAATTACACAACTGAGAGACAAAATCAGAGATTATCTACATAAATTAAAAGATATAAAACTGCCAAATTGAAGACTCAAGGTTGTTAAGATGTCAATTCTTCCCAACTTACTCTATACATACAATGCAATCCTAACAAAAATCTTAGCCTTTTTTTTTTTTTGTAGCAACATGCTGTTTGAAAATTTATACAGAGGCTGTGTTTGGTGGCTCATCCTGTAATCCCAGCACTTTGGGAGACCATGGCGAGTGGATTGCCTGATCCCATGGGTTCAAGACCAGCCTGGGCAACTTGGTGAGATCTTGTCTCTACAATAAATCAACAACAATAGCAAAAACTAGGCAGGCGTGGTAGCGTGCGCCTGTGGTTCTGGCTACTTGGAAGGCTGAGGTGGAAGGATCACCAGAGCACAGCAGTTCGATGCTGGGGTCGTGGTGAACATGCACTGCACTTCAGCCTGGGTGACGAAGTGAGACTCTAACTCAAAAAAATAAATAAATAGATACAATTTATACAGAAAGGCAAAAGACATAGAATAGTCAACATAAGTCTAAAAATGAAAAATAAAGTTGAAGCATTCATACCACACAACTTGAAAGGCTATTATAAATCTTATAATCAGAGCACTGTGATATTGGTGAAAGAATGAACGTAGACAAATGAGAGGAAATAGCAAGCCCAGAAATAGGCCCAAACAAATATCTTTGACGAATCTTTAATAAAACAGCAAAATAAATTCAATGGAAAAAATAGAAAAACAAAATAATTTAATAATGTAGAAAAAGTACAAACAGATACTTATCCAAAGAAGATATACAGATAACATCAGGCATATGAAAGGCTCTTCAGCATAATTTGCCATTAGGAAATTGCAAATTAAAATAATAATGGGATACTATGCTCTGATTATTAGATTTATAATAAGACTTTAAGTTGGGTAGTATGACTCCTTCAACTTTATTTTTCATTATTCGTCTTCATTCCTACTAGAATGGCTAAAATCTAAAATGACCTGACAATACCAATTGCTAGCATGGATGTAGAGTTTTAGGAACTCTCGTTCATTACTAGTGGAAATGCAAAAGTATACAGCCAGTCTGGAAGACAGTTTGTTAGTTTCTCACAAAGCTAAACATAGTCTTATTATGCCATCTAGCAATCACATTTCTTGATATTTACCCAACTGATCTGAAAATATGTCTACACAAAAACTGTCACACACATGTACAGAGTAGCTTTAGTAATAATCATGAAAAACTGGAAGCAATCAGTCATTCACTATGAGAGTGGATACATAACCTGTAGTACATAAGTACAATGGAATATTATTCAGTGATGGGGGTAAAAGAGCTAGAAAGTCATGTAAAGAAATGGATAGATCTTAACTGCATATTTCCAAGAAGCAAAAGAAGAAGCCAGTCTGTAATGGCTACATACTATATGATTATGGCCGGATGTAGTGGCTCATGCCTATAATCCTAGCAATTTGGGAGGCTGTGGCAGGAGGATCATTTAAGCCCAAAAGTCCGAGACCAGCCTGGGCAACATAGTGAGATCTCATCTCATCACACAAAAAAAGTTAAAAAATATCCAGGCATGGATGTGTACATCTGTAGTCCCAGCTACTTGAGAGACTGAGGCAGAAGGGTCACCTGAGTCTAGGAGGTCAAGGCTGCAGTGAGTCGTGATTGTGCCTGGGTGAAAAAGTGAGACTCTAACACCCCCCCAAAAACAACTTTATATGATTACAGCTATACAACATTCTGCAAACAGGTAAATCTATAGAGACTATAAAATAATCAGATGTTGCAGGAATTCAGGGGTAGGAGAAAAAAGTTAAACCACAAGTGATTTTTTTAGGGCACTGGAACTATTCTATACAGTGTCCTAATGTGGATATATGACAGTATGCATGTGCCAAAACCCTCTGAACTTTACAATACAAGTGAATCTTAAGGCATGGATATTAAAAAAATTATTTGTGAGGTCAGAGGAATCACAGAATAGAATGCAGAATAAGACAAAATATAATATCTTTATTACAAAATGGTGAAAAACCTCTCTGAAAGACATATGGTGGGGAGGATGTGCTGGCCTAAGTAACTTTAGAAATGACAAGAGTGTGTAAAAACGAAGGCACAGGGAGCATACCTAAGCACTGTACTTGTTTTTTAAAGTTGTTTCACACAGGTATGGGGCTAACAATTCTGATCCTGCCATACTGCTATATTTAGCAAATATTCAGCATAGAATGAGCAGTTAAATAAACGGTTGAGAGTGATGGCAGTAGAGTGTCTCATGCTTTGAGTAGAGGTTAGTAGATAAGTGTGAGAAGGAGGTTAGAATGATACAGGTAGTAATGGATGAGTGTTGGAGATATCAGTATGAACTTATGTTTACTTTTATATTGATACAGATCATTACATATAGACATATTTATTAATATGAGTATTTATATGAGCTAGTATACACACACGCACACACACACACACACACACACTTTTCCTTGTTCTGAACTGGCCTAGAAACAATGACACCTCAGTAGCAATAAGCACACCTAGTGCTCAGATCTTGGCTTCTAACGTCATTCTCCAATAAAAGGAATTAGGGCTCATAAAAAAAAATAATGATGTGAGGATGGAGACAGGAAATACACAAGAAGAGCTTGGAGCATCTTAGAATGCCAGAACCAGATGTGTTGGCCTTTACCTGTAATCCTAGCTACTCAAGAGGCTGAGACAGGAGGATAACTTAAGCCCAGTTTGAGAAACATAAGGAAACTATCTTCTTTTCCTCCTCATAACAAACAAAAGCCCACATGATGGAGACCCATCAGAGGGATATTGGAGTCAACTAAAAGAGCTCTTGGTGGCTATTTCTGGAAAATCTTGAGGAATAAAATATATAAGTAATGTTGGGCTATTAACCTAAAGTATAAAATAAATATCCATGAATTCATACTGATTTAAATAGCAAACAAACAAGTCAGGAGGAAGAAAAATGTCCCATGTAGAAGATCACAAATAGTTCTTGTAGATACTCTTCCACCAGGGACCCAGAGCACAGTAACTCCTTACTCTTTCAGTGGACAGTGACTTTCTTTCTAAGAGAACAGTATGTAAAAGGAGACTCAGATAAGTACTTTTACAGTCGAGATACCTGACAAACACTGTTTCAGCCAGATGGACAATGTCAACATCAACAATGATAAGTCATGTTGCTAGTTTATAGTCTTGATATGATGTGCTGAGAATATCACTTCACTTCTGTAGTTCTCCTCCCAAACCTATAACCCCAGTCTAATCATAAGGATATATCATCAGACACATCCAAATTGAGTAACATTCTCAAACTATCCGACCAGTACTTGGCAAATTGTCAACATAATAAAAAACAAGGAAAATTTGAGAAATTATCACAACCAGCAGAAGTCTATGAAGGCATGAAGACTAATTCTAATGTTAAATTCTGAATGGGATTATAGAACAGAAAAAGGACATTAGGTAAACATTCAGGAGTTATGAATAGCCTATAGATCTTAGTTAATAATAATATATCAATATTTATTTATGAATTTTAACAAGTGTATCATAATAATGTAAGATGTTAATAATAGATGAAACAGAGAAGTCTATGGCACTCTTTGTATTATGTCTACCATAATTTTTTTGAGTTGGGGGTCTCACTCTGTCATCCAGGCTAGAGTGTAGTGGTATGGTCATGGCTCACGTAGCCTTGACTTCCTAGGCTCAGGAGATCCTTCTGCCTCAGCCTTTCAAGTATCTGGGACTACAGGCATGCACCACCACACCTGGCTAATTTTTTTATTTTTATTTTTTGTAGAGATGAGGCCTCTCAGCGTTGCCTAACGGGTCTCACACTCCTGGGCTAAAGCAATCCTCCCGCTTCAGCCCCCCCAAAGTGCTGGAATTACAGACATGAGTCATCATGCCCAGCATACCTACCATTTGGGAGTAAATCTCAACTCTTGTAAAAAAAATGAAGCCTATTAAGAAAAAAACCAAAAACCCTTGACAAGTCTTGTCTTAGTGTTGAATGGGCTAACATTTTATATGAAACACCAGTTATAATCTTTAAAAACAATGACATATTAAGACTTCATAAGAAAGTCTGTAATAGAGAAACACACCACAATCGCATTCATATTCATTCATAATATATAGGTTTGATAACGACAAAAGAAGGCACAATAACAATGGTAGCACAACAACATATTATCTTTTTTTTCGTGTTCTTCTCCATTCAAGAAACCCACATAGTGCATCTTCTGTAATCCTGTCATTTTGCTGGAGAAAATCATCTTATAAGCTAGGTTTTCTTACTTTCATTTGAGTGTATTTCAATACAACCTGACATTTACAAACCATTTATGTTCCAGTTCAAAGAATAGTTTTTTCCTTCACTTCTCTAGAATATCTAATATTAGAAACTCATTTCTCTATGGGAGTTCTTTAATAGTTGGATAAGAAAAGTAGAATATGTCTTGCCCCAGGCCAGTAAATAAATGACAATCTGCAAATTTAATATTAAAAATGATTAATTTTCATAGATAATGGTGTAGTCCAGTAAAACCCTGTAAATCTCCCCTATTAAATAGTTAGGGGAAAAAAACCTTAATGAAATCTTTTATTTATAGAACTTTTTTTTAGTATAGAGTAAGAGAGCAATGCTGTTCTAAAGCTAAAGAAATTTTTGACATAGTTTTCAATATTTTAACAAAGTAAAGGCATACTTATCTATTTAGAGGATCCATTTTAATGAACCCATTCATATTAATTATGAAGCCAAAATGGAAATCCCAATGGCCTTCACTATTCTTTTTTAAAACACTATTTTAAAAAATTTTTAGGCCAGGCTTGGTGGCTCAGTCTGTAATCCCTGAACTTTGGGAGGCCGAGGTGAGTGGATTGCCTGAGCCTACAGGTTCAAGACCACCCCAGACAAATTGGCGAGACCGCATCTCTACAATAAATAAAATTAGCTGGGTATAGTAGCACACGCCTGTAGTTCCAGCTACTTGGAAGGATGAGGTGGAAGGATCTCCAGAGCCCAGCGGGTCAATGCTGGAGTGGCTGTGAGGGTGCCACGGCACTCCAACCTGGGTGACAGACACTCCAACTCAAAAAAAAAAAAAATCGATTTTAAAAAAGTTTTTAACATTTCCAGTTTGACTTTTTTTAGTTTTAGTCAAAGAAGAAATAACTTTAAGTTCAGTAAGAATAAATAATGATAATTTCAAACAAGTGAAATTATGAGGTTCCATATATTTACAAAGGGTGTGGTAGCATTTAAGTTCATCCATTCAGTCCATTGACATCTAACCTAAATATATATTTATTCATTTACATATTGCTTTATTTATTCAAAAAAATTCTACTAAAATAACATTTGTTATCATTCATAGATGATTCCAACAAAGGGGAAATGACATTATTAACTACAGAAAGAAAACAAAAATAGCAGAGAGATGTATTATTTATAATATTTCCAGGCAGAAGTGATAAAGATTTTATTGTTGATTTTACTTACTTGTTTATTTACTTACTGTATTCTATTTTATTCACTTTGAAGACTGAAACAGAATTATGAAATCACAGTGACAGCTCTTTTAATTTACTGAATGCACTTTGTCCATTAGAAAAATACTGACTTGTTTATAGCTTATATATAACCAGATTCACTTTTCTCAACACAGAAAAGCAGATTTTCTCAATATCCAGAATATGTTTACAGTCTTGCAGTTACCAAGAAGTACGTGGGTATGATGTAATAAGTAATAAATTTTTGGTCTTTGTCTCTGGTTCCTGACATAGAGCACCTAAATTCCTTGGAATTTCCAGAGTCATGGTAGAAAGAGAATCACTCTTCCTATTCCTTTCTCTCTCTCGCTCTCTCTCTCTCGCCCCTCCTCCTCTCTCATTTTATATACGTAGATATAAAATGAGGCAACTCTTGGTAGGCTCCTACAGATAGCTTCAAGATGGAACTTGGATGCCAGAAAAAACAAACCTTAATTAGAAACCTGGATCTTTTAGCTCTACCCTCAGCTTCTGGAGCAGAAGAAAGGAGCTGAAGATTGGGTTAATAATTTGAATCCTACTTTAAAGGCTGTCAACTAAACACCCTACATTGCAACTGACCATATAGCAAGAAATAAACTCTTACAGTGTTAAGCTACTGAGACAAAGATTTTTGTTTTGTTTCGTTTTAACAGTAGTTTGTGTTACTAAGTAACAAATAAATTGATAATAGAAGCTAAACGTCATTAAATTAAAAACTTTTCAGTTTTGTTGGTTTTTTAACTTTAGAATAGTATTAACTGGGAACAAGAAAACATACATAGTAGTCTGGCAGCAAGATATTTGGTAAAACTGCCATGTGCAATAACTTGGAAGGAAAAAGCCACCCATTGAGCCGATGACTTTAGGGGAAGTAGTTGGAAAAGTTCAGCAGGATAGCGAACTGGCTTCTAATTATGGCCTTTAGCAAAGAATTACAAGAAAGAGGTGAGTTCAGAAAAGAATTGGCTGGTTTTCAAATAGAGATTGAAGGAGAAGGAGCGCATCTAAAGAAAAGAGATTTATAGGGTTGAGAGATTAGAGTGCATCTGGAACTCGGATCAGAAGAACTATGAATATAACTACCAGCACCTTGGAAATTCTAGAAACAATGCACACTGATATTTTAGAAAGTTTGATTGTCAAAGAAATCAAGTCTTGACTAAAAGATGGCTTAGGAGTTTAAGTTGTATAACATCTTTGGGTCTACAGTTGCATTATAAGGAAGACAGCTGCAAAAACTGCACAGATCCTAAGGAAAGTAAATTCTAAACACCCCATATAATGGTGATCAAGTAGAATAATACACTATGAAAATTTTCTCAGAGGCAAGAGCCAGGGACCTTGAAAAACGATGGATTTTAGAGAAATCTCCAAAGAAGGCATAATCAAGGTACTTTCCCAACTCCCCAGATAAAAGTCCTGCACAAATTCAATCAATAAAATTGTATGTATTCTAGGAATTGTATCTTCTTCTACTCTTACCTTTTCTTAGTAAGACCTAGAGAAAGGCAATTAGAAACGAAAATAGTCCCAGTTCCTGAATCAGTACACAAAAGCCCTTCTGCCAAATGTTTACACCAGACTTTTGGCAAGAGAGAAATATATTTTGCTGGTTTAGCCATAGAGATTATGTGGTTTGTTTGTTCCAGCAGCAGGTATTACCTTAAACAACAAAAAGAGGCAAATTAAGAGTCAAACAGAAAACAAAAGCATGTAAACAATATGGAGTTGGAATATATTAGTCAGGTTCATGAGATAGTTCTTCACTTATTGGAGAAAGTGTTAAGATATTGAAGTCTTTAGTTTAAACGCAAACTTGATAAAGTCAGGATGTATTATTACTAATAGATATTTTTAGTTGAATTAATGTAACAGCTGAGCTTTTGTAACCTAGAAGCACTTTGTAGTAGATTTTGCAGACAAATAGCTGCAATTATTTCCTTGCCTTTGTCCACATAGCCACCGATGTGATTCTGTAACTCTTATTATCAGGAACTGGAGTCTATTTCTGTAGTCTTTGAATCTAGACTGGGCTTGTAGATTGCTTTAAAAAGGTGAAAAAGATGTATCAATCTAAGCGAGGTCTCAATAGTCCTGGCATACTTTCTCTCTTGATTTTGGAATCCTGCAATATTTGTCTAGTGGGACTTCAGATATGCTCTGAACTAGTGATTGTTTTTATTTTTAGAATGGAAATATCGATTTTATTTTCTTGTCCCTGTCTCAGTTGCTTATTGGGTGTGGTAGGTGAATGGGGAATAGAAAATTTGTCTTTTTTTGTTCACAAATATCCAAATTAATACAAGCTGTACCATAAGAACTGCCTCTGGACCTAAAGGAGATCACAGAATCCTGAACTACAAGTGTGATGTCGTTAAGAAATGAGGTTTTTATGAGGTCTTAGGAGGGGGTATGTGTATTTTTAATGTGGGAAAGATATGAATAATTGTGACCAGAGGGCACAGCGTTGTAAATTAATGACAAAATGGTTGCAATTATTTATCTCCTTCTACTAACACTACTTTGCAATGAAACCTTGAAGCTTTTCCCATCAAGAGTTGAAATCTATTTTCTCACTTTTTGAATCTGCACTATATCTGTCACATGTTTTGATCAACATAATTCAGAAGAAATAACAGTAAGCCAGTTTGATGTCTAGGCCTCAGGGGACTGTGGGCACATCTGTTCTCCTATTGGGAATCCTGCTGCTCTGATATAGACAAGACCAGAGAAGCCTGCGGGATGATAAAAGACTGGGAGCCCATTCATTGCATGGTTCCAGTTGACAGCCAGCCAACTGCAGATATGTGAGTAAGGCCATCTAGACCAGTCATCCCCCACAAAGCCAGCAGTCAATCACATATACAAGAGTGAGTTTAACTAAGATCAGCCAAACATGGCCAGGTTAACAGACTCACACAACTCTTGAGGAATAATAAATGTTTGTTCTTCTAAGCTACCAAATATTGGTGTGGTTTGTTACACAGGGACAGATAACTGGTACAACTCCCTCAAAAATAAAATGTTGATGGAAAATTTTGGAACCAAACTTGAGAAAGAAGAAAACAGTTGCACAATAAGGCAATGGAAAGAAAAGCCAGTACTCTTAATGCACTTAGTTTGAGGGTATTGACAAGTTAAGTTAAGTGATGGTAAAAAGAACATCCACTGCAAAAGTAAAAGGGGAATAGAAACAGGAAGAAAGTGTACTTGAGCAGAGAAAAATAGAAGAATACCAAAGATCCTCTGTGATGTCTTCTTTTCTGCTTTGCAAAGATCAGGTTTGGCTTCTGTGGATAATTAAGGAGAACCCAAGTGAGGGCTAAGAGCTAGAAGTTATTTTGATGGATTCATAAGAGAACAATCAACAGAAACCTGAAAATTATCTGTTTTCTCTGCAAAATGGTAAGCAGGGTGAAGCACACAGACAAGATAGGTCAGTGTCTCAGATCACAAAGAAACTTTCAATCTAGTGAGAAAAAAAATAGATACATTATGTTTTGACAAGACAACTTTATGTATATTGGAATGCATTGCTAGGTCTGAACAACACAAGAGAGAATTCAAAGGAACACTAGAATTTATTTGTCTAGTCACTATTAATATTTAGATGTCATCTACAATATCTATACTAATGATAACCTAGCTGATTCATGAAAGTCTCAAGCAAGCAACATATTCAGCCTGCTGTATAGGACATGATTTTTTTTAACAGTTATTCTCAAAGCTAACTTTTATTATAATAAAATAATACCAAGCAGAAACAACAAAGAGAAAGAATGTATATGGCATCAGCCAGAGGAAACTAGGAGCAAGCTTATAGAGTCTTCTTACAGTAGAGTGACACAGGATGCCTTTAATTTTTCCAATAACAATGTACAACAACACATATGAAGTGTTGTCTGCTAGGAAAGGTCATTAGAGACTAAGTGTTCTAGATTTTTGTTGGAAGCTAGTTATCTCATCAACTACTGCTGGCACAAATTAACAAAATTTCATAGTCTCAGAAAGAAAGCTGGTGTTCATATAATCTACAGTGTCCCAACAGTTTAAGCGGGGTGAGGTATTCTTATTGGTTCTGAGAGTGGTGGAAATCCTCCCTAACACAGATTCCCATATGCCGGGGTTAATGTATAAGCAAAATTTTCTAAGAATAGGAGTTTCAGACATGCTATGTTAATTAATTTCTGTACACCTACTTAAGTATATCATTTCTAAAATGATCTCCTCTCTTTTGTAAATTATATTTTGTTATTGTTATTTACTAGACCATTTCTTTCAACAATGTATGTGCTGTTAATTCTTCCCCAATTTTTTTTTTTTTTTTTTTTAGTTGGAGTCTCACTCCGTTGCCCAGACTGGAGTGCAGTGGCCGCTCCCAGTCACCACAACCTCTACTTGCTGGGCTCCGGCGATCCTTCCGCCTCAGTCTTTCCATTTAGCTGGAACTACAGGTGCACGCTACCACACCCGGCTAATTTTTTGATTTATTGTAGGGATGAGGTCTCACCAAGTTGCCCAGGCAGGTCTCGAACCCGCGGACTCAGGCAATCCACTCACCTCAGCCTCCCAAGGCATGGGATTACAGACTGAGCCACCGAGCCTGGCTATTTTCCCCAATTTAAAACAACAGAAAAAGCAAGAAGAAAAATTTTTCCTTGATTCCAGTTTCCACACCAGATTTTTCCCATTTCTCAAATTCCTTTCTGCCAAATTCTCTCTTATGCCATTCCTATCAGGCCTTCACCTCCCAACCACTTTGCTCATCTCCATAAAAATAAACGCAGTGGTCAAGTCTCAGTTCTCATCTTACTTGACCTATTAGCAGCGTTTGACTCAGTTGAACATCCCCTTCTTCTTTATGTATGTTCTTAACTTGGACTGCAAGACTTCATACTCTCTTCATTTTTTTCTTATTTCACCAGTTGCTCCTTCTCAATCTCCTTTTCTTTTTCTTCATCTCTTATTTGGTATTGACTCAGGGCCCAGTCTTTAATCCTCTTCTTTCTCAAACCACATTGATTTATTTGATGATAACATCCTGACTTACAGTTTTAAAACCACATACATGCCAAGTCCAAAGTTTACCTTTCTAGTCCATACTTCTCTCTCAAATGTGTATAACTAAATGACTATTCTGCATTTTTGCTTAGAAGTCTTATAGACAGCTCCGACTCAACAGGTTCAAAAGGAACTCCTGAACTTCTCCCAAAGCCTGACTCATCTATAAGTCTTCCTTATCTATGATTATTCATGATATATTTCATAATTGCATAGGACATGATTCTTAAATGGGTTATTCTAAACTGTGTTATCTCTCCAAGGGAAAGACTCAAAAATATCCCAATTCAGTAGTCATAGGGTTGAAGAATATGACAGTTTTCTCTGAGTAAAAACTGGACATGAGTGCAATGAAGCACAGCACTGAAAAAATCATGACATCAATTAAACTGGAGTAGGGAGTATTGCACATATAAGCAGAGGGCCATTTCAAAACCAATGCAGAAAACTAGTAGATGACTGAGGAAAGACGTCAGTGTGAAAATTGTTCTAAGCTATTTAGATCCTCAATAGCCAGGGACATTTTAAGACATGCAAGCACTCAATATGCATTTGTCCCTTGGACTCTCTTAGAAACCTGTTAGAGGATGAGCACTAACAAAAAGAAGTCAAAATTAAGAAACAATGTGTGAGATAAAGAACACAGAAACTCCAAAGTAAATAAACAACAAACAGAAGTTCCAGGATAACAACCAAGCCAGAGGCCTAAAGAGAAACAACTCTTGAATGTAAAGGGTATGGCAAAGATAGTCTCTAGGACAGGTAGATGATAGATAGATAGATAGATAGATAGATAGATAGACAGATGAATACATGCACTCTATATCACAGGAAGGAAGGAAGAAGGGAGGAAAGGAAGGAAGGAAGGAAGGAAGGAAAATAAGGAGGGAGGAAAAAAGAAAGGAGGAATTGGAAGATCATGATATGTTTTTGTATCTGAAAAAAATTGTCAGTAGGTATAAGATAGTTTTATGGAAAAATATACATAGATAAATAGAATATTATACAAATTTTAAAAATCAGTTACTACTTTAAACCCAATAACAACAAAAACGTGTTCTAGGAAAAGTCATAGTAAAATACTTGGCCAGTCAAAAACAATATTTGCACAATTACAATTAAACCTAGTCTATTGGTGTTAAATTTTTTTTAAAAAATTCAAGGTATGTATTTTATACATTTTGTGTAGTAACTAAATAAGTATCTACACTGAGAGACTGGAGAAAGTCAAGTAAGAGTAATTTGCAGAGAGCTGAGCCATCCTGTCCTATAAGAACAGTCAATAGATAATACTATCTGAACTGTATAAATCAAGACATTGGCATACATTATTGCATTAGAAATATGGAAGAGAATACCAGGGAAAAGGATTAAGAGGAATACAGTATGGTGTTGGGAGGAATACGTATGAAGCAGTTTTTGTTCTACTTCTTTATATATTTCAGTGCTCTTTTATTATTTCACCTTTTTAACATTTTAAATTATCTTTAAAACATAATTTGTTGATTATTGAGTTATCTCTGACATATGACTAAGTTAAAATGCAAAAGAAGAAAGAATATAAATAACGCTTTTATACTTTAGTAAACACACACACTATATACACTTGGGCATACACAGAACATCTCTGAAAATACAAGCAGGAAGAGATAACTAGGGATTTCTGGCAAGAGTTTTATGGCCTACATGGGTGGAAGAACTATCTTTCACTATATCCACTTTAACAACATTTACATTATTTTCCATAAATGGATTTTCAATTAAAATACCCTGTAATAAAGATATCAGATGATATAGTTTGGGTTATTGTCCCCTCCAAATCTCATGTTGAAATGTGATCTCTGGTGTTGGAAGTGGGGTCCAGTGGAAGGTGATTGGGTCATCGGTGTGAATCTCTCATGAATAGCTTGGTGCTTTCTAACAGTAATGAATTCTTGCTGCGTGAGTTCGAGAGTTGGTTATTTAAGAGAACCCGGCACTTCCTTCTCTCTCATTAGCTTAACTTTCTTTATGGGACACCCCTGCTCCCTCTCCACCTTCTGCTATGATTATAAGCTTCCTGAGGTCTCACCAGAAGCCAAGCCAGTGCCAGTGTCATACAGAATCATTAGCCAAATCAGCCTCTTTCCTTTATAAATTGGCTAGTCTCAGATATTTTTAGCAACACAAAACTAACTTATATATCCCATTTTCTTGCTTTTTGCTTGCTTATTTTTAAAAAGATGGAGAGTGTAAATATACAGGAAACTAGGGCCAATACTTACAAAATATGTTATTACTGTGTACATTAGTTTGCTAGAGCTGCTGTAACAAAATATCACAGACTGAGTGGCTTAAGCAATAGTAATTTATTTTCTTACAGTCTGGGATCAAAGATCAAAGATCAAGTCAAAGGTCAGGTGTTAGCAGGTTTAGTTTCTCCGGAAGCCTCTCTCCTTGGCTTCCAAATGGCCCTCTTCTTCCTGTGGCCTTTCTTCTGTGCCTGCACATCCCTGGTGTCTCTTCTTCTTATAAGGACACCAGTCGCATGTGATGAGGACTCACCCATATGACCTCATTTAATTCCAATTACCTTTTAAAGGCTCTGTTTCCAAATGCAGTCACATTGGGAATTAGGGTTTCAATGTATACATTTTAGAGGAACACATTTCAGGCTGTACTACTGAAATTCACATTTATGGTTAATGTGAGCTGTACTTTGAATACTTGGTGATTCTTAAGGTGGAAGGTAGGAGCTTAAACTTTGCGTACAGATAGACCTGTGGTGGAAGCCAGCTTTGTCACCTACTAACTATGGACTATGAGCCAATTTTCCAAAAGCTCTTGTCTCAGTTTCTTCCTCTGTAAAGTAAGGGCAATAATAATTTCACAAGACTATGTGGGGATTCAATGTAGTAATGTGCATAAAGCAAATAACTGAGTGCCTAAAATTACAAAAAAAAAACTTTATAAACTTTGGTGATTATTACCACTATGGAGTATAATTTCATATTGTATCTAATTCAATACCAAAAATGGGGTAGATAATTGCTTTGCTTATTTTGTGATTTTATCCAATCAAAAAATGTTGTGATGTTATCCAATCAAAATGTGGGTGTTGTTTTTGTTCATTCTCAGAGTTTGTAGAAAACTATTAATTGTTGAACCTGGGCACCATTTGCCACTGCTTCTAAGCTGCTAGGACACAGCCAGCTGTGAAGGGACACTAAAGCAGGTGTCCTGCATCTCAGGAATCATTGCTGGGTGTAAAGAAACAGCAGCATGTTGCTGGCAGAAGGGGATCGTTGTCATTCAGGAAGGCACTCATTGAAAACAGACTCACCCTAGAATAGTGCTAGGCTTTCACTCAATGTCTCTGAGTCTAAGTCCCATCTGTAAAAAATATTTTATCAGGTAATTTATTTTCTTAGTCTTGGAGGCTGGAAGTCAAAGATCAGCAGTCAGCAGATTTGGTTTCTCCTGGAGCCTCTCTCTTTGGCTTCCAAATGGTCCTCTTCTCCCTGTGGCCTCGTACGTTTTGACAACCACATATCTGTATGCAAACATAATTTAAGTTCTGTAAAATTAAATAAACTGTTCTTATTACTAGCCTGAGTTTTTTTGTGCTAGGCAAAAATCTGTTGCTCTTGATGTTATATTTCTATGAATGTCTTCTATACTGTATTCCTAAAAAGTACTGAATTTACCTATTTATACTCCTTTTATATTTATATTAATTCTGTAAACAATGGTCATTCACTTTGACTTTGTTCTCTTATTTATATGACACAATTATAATTTTGTGAAAGTTATTGTGAAATATGTCATGTGGACAGACAAGTGCATTAAATATCTATGTAAATTTAACAAATACAGAAATGGCACCTAGAAAATGCAACACAAGCAAGGAACTAGAGCATTTGTTAACACTCCCGAAATTCCTCACCTTGTTGCATCTTTTAAATAAAAATCTCCTCCCTTCTTCCTGGAGCAAACCACTATTCCGGCTTTTGTGGTAATTATATTTTTGTTTTTGTTTCTCATTATAGTTTCACCAACTATATATGTGTTTTTAAACAATATAGTTTGATTTTGTTTGCTTCTAAACTTTAGAAAAATGGAATCCTACTGTATGGCTTTCTATTTTCCTTCTTTCATTTAATATTATATCTGTATGCAATTGTAAAATGAAATGCTGTACAGCAGCAAAAGTGAATAAACTACAGTTACACACAACAGGAATTTTAAATTATTGAAAAAATACAGAGATATATAAATTAAAACATGAAGTATTTATTTTATTCATACTCCACTTTTCTTCCTCCTGATAACCACCAAAGAGTTTGCTCTCTCTTGACAGTTTTTTCTTGTTTATTTGCATACATGTAGACATATGCACATATCTTTAATTTTTAAATGGGAGATTGTACTCCATATGTTATCCTGTAGTTTCTTGTTTGCTTAAAAATGTATCTTGGAGCTCTTTCCTACTGAGAATGTATGCATTTTACCCACATTCATTGATAGCTGTTCTATGGTGGTTAAGAGTAGAGCAACACCATTCTTTATGGATAAACGTGTATTTTTTCCCATTTTTGTCTGTGACAGAAATACTACAATAGACATGCTTGAGATACATCTTTGGGCATATGTATTGGTATTATTATAGGCTAAATTATTAGCTATAAAATTATTGGACCAAAAACTTAAAAATATTACAGATTTGCTATTTTAGTTTCAAAAGCTAATGCCAGATAGCTATTTTTTTAAAAAAAGCTTTATTGTATGTACCGTCTCAAAAGTGAGACGAGTCACTTAATTTTCCATGATGTGGAACCACTGCACATCCTTCTACTCACAGCAAATGTTTGTATGAGACCAAACAGAACTAGAAATTGTGGTGCCATTTATTTGTCATGATCACCTCTATTCTTCCATCAGAAACCAAAAGTCATTCATGTTGATTTACAGTCCCTCATTTTCTATGTTATGATTACATGTAAATCATATCACAAGGCTCAATTATTAATGGGAATTCCACCTAAGAGATAACTCTGGATATATATTTGTTGAATGAAAAAGACCAAATGAACAGATGAAACTCAAACTGTGCCAGATACTTTTATGGATTACAAAAAGCTATGCAAAAGCTTTTGTTCTCTGTTTTCTCATCTATTAAATGAAGAGTTTGATCAAGAATTAATGTAAAAAGCCCCTCTAACTAATAAGTTATTTACTGAAGAGATATCTGTGATGGGTAATTTTGTGTCAACTTGGCTAGGCCATGGTACACAAATATTTGGTCAAACACCAGCCTGGATTTTGCTGTGTAGGTATCATTCGTAAAAATTAGATAAACATTTAAATCAGTAGTCTTTGAGTAAGGCAGATTACCCTCCATAATATGGGTGGAGTGAGGTCTCCCAAGGAACAAGAAATTTTACCTCCATTCTGTCTTTACCTGAAACTGCATTATCAATTGTTTTTCAATCTCTTGCCTGTTCTGCAGATTTTGGACTTCCCAGCCACCACAGTCATGTGAGCCAAATATTTAAAAGAATGTTATCTCTCTCTTCATATATATATATGAAAGAAAGAAAAAATAATATACAGAATATTTGTTTTGTTTAGCATATGTTTTGTTTCTCTGGAGAACCATGACTGATACAATATGTAAAAGAAAAAGAGAAAAATACTATAAGGACTGATGACTATTCTGTCCTATGGTCTTCCAGGGAGCTGAGTTATCAGGTTAGATGTGAGTAATAAACCCTAGAAATATGAAATCCAAGATACATATTTGAGTTGTCAAGACTGTAGCCCGCAGGATCCATTTTTATTTGGACATTAAACTGATATAAATCAATCAGATATTTCTGCATCATACAGTCACATACAGTCTTCCTCAGGTGGGCTAATCAATATTATCTTCATCAGGCTCAAAACCACCATCACAGAGTCTGTGACATAAAAATTATTTCTCTTAGAATATTCCTGAAATGCTTATGTCCCCAATTAGATAACAAATTAACCGAAGTTAAGAAGCATATTTTCCCCTTTTTTCCTGTCTTTTTCTCTGTCTTATACTGCCCAGCACAAAGCTCAGCCTGTAATCCCGTGCTTTGGGAGGCTGAGATGAGTGGATTGCCTGAGCCCACACGTCTGAGACCCATCTGGGCAACTTGGCGAGACCTCATCTCTACAATAAATCAAAGAATTAGCCAGGTGTGGTAGCGTGCACCTGTAGTTCCAGCTACTTGGAAACCTGAGGCAGAAGGATCGCCGGAACCCAGCAGGTCGAGGCTGCATATACAGTAGGAACTTAACAAATACATTAAATACGTGTGAGGAATTGCAGTGAGAATGCAATTAGGAGACCAACCTCCACATCTTTTGATGACAGAGACACTGTGCTCTAATCCAAGTGGTATCCCTGGTGAGTGCTCAGCCTTGGGTGCGGACAGGGCTTGTAGGAAACAGCAGTGACCTTAGTAACCTCACGGGGTTATGGACAATTCAGAAGTCATATTATCAAAGGCCAACACACACTCCCTCTTCACAGGATGGGAACTTGGTTGACTTTCTTCCAGCAGGAACATGCTTTATGCTTTAAATTGAGAATAAGGATTAATGATTTTTTTCTATTATTCCTATGACACAAAAAATGACAAAATGCAAAATGCAAAAGAATGAGGCTTCATGTGCTTCTCAAGGGAAAACTGGAATATGATCCAGTACCATACAAAGGAGGCAGCAGAAGTACCAAACACATAGTCATGTTGAAGACAGATATTTTAATCTAATAATCAGTTTCACCATGAATCAAATACTTTTTAGTATCTTCCAAAGAAATAGTATTTAGTTTAATTCTGATGAGGGTAAAGCTTTGCTTCACTTGACCAAGAGTGTTTAAGATTTGAACAATAATGTGTAATATAGAAAGTCTTTAACAGCAACCTTTTCCATTCTAACTAGTGCATAATATTGGTTTTGCAATCATTTAGTAATTATATAAGGAGGACATATTTATTACGAATTATTGATTTTATAATTACTGCTGCTGGTATTCACATTATTACACAATGAAAATCTTTTAATATACAATGCTCTTCACCCTCAGCTGGTGAACAGATAGTGCGATGCAATTTAGAGAGTAGCCAAGAGTAGATTTTTATCGGCACATTTTTTCTTTTTTTTTTTTTTGCTAACCAGCTAAATAGTTGGCTTTCTGAAAAATATTGCTAATAGCGCTTAAGCATAGAGGAATGTCCAATTTCAAGGTCATTCCTGGCAGTTGATTACAGCCACTCAATGAGCACGAGGTTCTTATTTAACTGTTAAGTTATTTTTGCTGCACTCATTGCTGGGAATTAAAAGTTATGGCTGCAAATTTGCTGCCAGCTAAATAGACATCAAAGGCCACAATCATACACTTGATCACGACACATGAAGATATATCTCTTATGAAATTGATTTTTCTCCATGTGTAAAGCTGCTTTGCATTACTCCCCTCGTGGAGTTTAGAACAGGAAATGTCTAGGCAGGATGAGTGTAATTGTCAGCATAGTTTATATTCTGGGTTGAGAACTCATTTTATTATTTTTTCCCCTCTGTGAAGATGTGCAAAAAAGGTTATCTAAGCATAAATCTTGATTTCACTTGCCAACAGATTGTGAATAGCTGATTTAAGGTCACTGTCACCCCCAAATGAGAAAAGATTAGGCTTCTGAGGACCAAAAATATTAAAAAGTCTGCCCAAACAATTTTTACTGCTCACCAGAATTCAAAATTGCTGATTTTCACCCCAGAAATTCCCATCGAGTTTTGTAAAAGTTGTAAGTCTATTATGCTGTTTTAATCCATCAGACGTTCACTATCCAGAGGATAAGAGCATCACATAGAATGACACCAGCTTGATTAGTATTTTTTTCTCTTCTGGACATCCTGTTGCTATTATAGAAGGACTCATTTTTTTCTCGAACAATGCAAGTTGGGTCTAAAAATGATACCTGAAAATCAAATCATATTTTCAATGTATGTGGATGGTGGTGCTGTTTCTGGGCCTGCTGTGTGGGATGGCTTTATGGTGCTGTGTCCTGTGCATCTCACTGCTATGAGTGGGAACTGAATATCAGAGCCAGTCATTGGGCACAGGAGATCGCCCCCCAATTCCCTTTTTTCTTCTGAAAAATGAGGCTATATTTTGTGTAGAAGTTACTCCAAACTCACCAGTCTGGCTTTTAAAACCCTCTAAAATCTTACTTTAACTTTAGTTTTCCAATTTGTCTCCCGCTTTACTCCTTTCATGATAGTTAGGCTTAACTGTTTCATGCCCCGTAATCAGAACAGGTGCATTTCCAACCGCTTGCAGTTTCTATCACCTGAAAAACTCACGTGTTCTCTTTCCCTCTCCTTTTCTCTTTCTGCTTAATCATTTGTGGTCAGTCCTTTACATACCAGTTTGAGACCCATAGTCTTCGTGAATCCTTCTCCATGTTTTAAAGTCTGTACCATTCACTTAGAGATGGAGTCATATTCAACTTTTCTTATCTGCCTGCTTTATGTGTTGATTTGCAATTGTTCCTCCACTAGAGGAGACACATTGGACTCTCATATGTAAGGTTCCACATTTATGGAGTTGACCAACCCTGCATTGAAGATATAGTATGAGTGGGATGAGGAACCAGAAACTATGGTGGGCCACCTTTTCCTATCAGCAGGTTCTGCAGAACCTTATGAAGGACTTGAGCATTCCTGGATTTGGGTATCCATTGGGGGTCCCGGTCCTCCATGGATACCAATAAGTGATGGTATTTTTAGGGAGGAGAAATGCTATCTGTTCCTTTGGCCCACTGCAGTATTTAGCAAACACTTTAAAAAATAAATGTAATGGAGCTGAATTCCAAGAAATGGAATGCTAGCCATAACAGGTACAAGGAACAGTCTATGATGAGGCCTACAATGCAGTGATTGAACTTAACTTGAGCTAGTGATGACATCTTTATTAGTTATACTTTGGTAATTACCTAGGACCTAGGAGACAACCAACACTACCCCTACATTGGGGTGAAGGAAAAGCACCTACAACTTATTGAATATGTCAAGTACTGAACTTGCTAGTAGGTATTCTTTATTTTGCTTAAATCTGAATATGATTTTGTAAGGTAGGTGTTATATAATTCCTACTTTATAGACAGAAAAATGAGATTCAGAGAAATTAAGTAATGTCTCCAAAGTCATAAAACCAGCAAAAGATATTGCAAATATGTGAATCTAAACTTGAGGTCCATATTATCTTTCACATTGCCTTCCTTGATATTCTAGTACATGCACATGGGTTGCTCTATACATGTTAAATAAATTAAATATACAGTTTGATGAAGTTTTCAAAAAGGGGGTATTATATCATTTTGTCACTATTAGTGGTAAGTTTGTCATTCTCACTTCTTCAGTTAATGTATTCACTCCTTTTTACCCATATGAATACAAAGAGCCTTTCAGAAAACAATACAAACCTCACCTCGAAAAATAAACCTTTATTGCTAATGTACTCCACATTGACCTCATTGTCTGCACCTCACAATTTTTATTATATATTTTTATTTTGGAAAGATTTAAATTCTGAGGTATTTTCTTGGTCACTTCATAATTAAACTTGTTTATTTTTGATTAAATCTGAGGAAACTGATGCTAAGAGACAAGAATAATCTCCTGAAAACCATTTACAATAAAGGAGTCTTGGAAATAGATGACTTTAGCTGTGGCCAAGTTCAAACTTCTTTATCTTTTATAAATCCATGGTTAGAATTCAAACTCTCTTACACCCGCTACAACTCTCTCTCTCTCTCTCTCTCTCTCTCTTTTCTCTCTCCCTCCCTCCCTCTCTCACACACACCACACATGCACACATGCAAACACACACAAACTTTTAAATTAATCTCAGTCCTCTAATATTCTAACTTAGAGTCTATCCAGTCCAAGATCATGACTCTGAAAATAGCAAGGAAGGATGGAGCAGGTTCATACAACCCTCAATTTGATTGTACAGCTATTTGATTGGATCTTAAAAGCCCGTTTTCTCACAATATCATTTAGTTACTTGAACTAGAATCCATGTCCTTAATTTCTTTTTTTAGCATACAGATCTCAACATATTACCAGAAAATAATGAGGTACTCAAGATATATTAATTGTTTCATTGAGGCATCTGCCACTACCCCATCATGATTCACATCAACAGATGAATACATGTGGAGACTTGAAGAAAGATATCTCCTTATAACACCAAATCAGAGAAGATAGATTACATATTGTATTTCATAAGATAGAAGAAATGGGAGTTTTCCTTTTTTGCTTCCAAAATACATGGGCATCAAAAAAAATCTTGAAATATTGGTGAAACCTTTGATGCCACTACACCACCTCATACTAATTTAAGTAGCATCTTGTGAACAGAAGTATTGAACGAAAACCATAGGATCCACCTTCCAGGGTCAAGTAATAATCTTTCCTCATTCTTGAAAGAAAGGTCTCACTGATAAAGCATTTGAGTTACCCATTCTAATTTCCCTAATTCTTGCGATTCTCTACTTTTTGACAGAGTAAAGAACTTAGCCCTACTACCCTCCCACATGAGGGGGAGGGGGGGTGGGAAGAGAGAGAGAGAGAGGGAGAGAGAGAGAGAGAGAGAGAGAGAGAGAGAGAGAGAGAGAGAGAGAGAGATCCAGATTAATTGTGATGTTACAGAATACTCACTCTGAAACATACACGTGTTTGTTTTTTGCCCTCTTCTTTCTCCCATATTTCAGTGAATTCATTTATTCTTTTTCTATTTATTTCAGAACTACTCTGAGTTAGGCACTCTTTTATTCAATACACTAGGGTTTTTTTTGTTGGTTTTTTTTTGTTTTTTGGTTTTTTTTTTACGATATGGGGTATATGTCAGGATTGGATACATTAGTGGTCCAGGTACAGGTAAAGTTTGGGCCTCCCACCGGCCCTCACCACACCGATTAGGATCAGACAACCCTATTGATTTTATGTCCCCCCCACCCCAAGAGTGCCATGTCACTGCCAATCCCTTTCTTGTAGTATTGATAGGTGTTCAGGGTTTATTTATGAGTGAAAACTCAGTTCTTTGTTTCTGTGATAGGTCACTGAGTATGACAGACTTCAAATCCATCCAAGTTGCTGTGAATGGATTTTTTTAAAATGTGGTATATATACACTAGGGATGTTAAAAGGAATAGGACAAACATTTTAAAAACCCTGATTTCAGATAATTCAAATCTACTGATGAAAACAGACACAAAAGTTAAAACAAAAAAACTAAATATAAATACAATGTTTTACAAAGATGGCAACTCTTATGAAGACAAGAACCCAGGGGGATGACTTTTGAGGATAAATGGGCTTTTGTAGATTAGGGAGTCACAAAAGATCCATATGAAGAAATGGTATGAAAGAACTAAGTATACAATTTCCAGGATCACAGAGTTCCAGGCAAAGAGTAGTTGGTGACAGGCCTCAAGGGCTAGTGGATAAGTAACAGAAGATGATAGCTTAAAATGAGGTAGGAGATGGCCCTTGTGAAAATGGTACTGCACACCTGGTTAAAATCCTCATCATATAAAAAATATAGAAAAGTTCTTAATTTTAACAATTACTTTTAAAGTCATGTGAGAGCACCTAATAGAACGCAGTTCCATATTATAAGTAATATGGAAAGCCTGATGCAAATTAATTACTGTATAATGAATGATAAAATTTACAACATGAATGAACTATTATACAAATTTAAAAAAATATGGTAGGCCGGGTCAGACACGTGATGACAGTAAGGAGTAGGTAATAGTTTGAAGTGTAGTTGTAAACCACTGAAGGGTTTTAAAGAATGAAATGATATGAGCTTATTTGTCAGCTGAGTGTATACAATATTCTGTTCTCTGGTTGATACTGTGGACAATACAATGATGAAATAGTGGAATTTTACAGTCCCCTTCTGCTTTGGGATTCTACAGCAAAATTATCATGAAGACAAAATTTCATTAATATGTGTTCACTTCTTTGAAATTTTTGAGGAATATAGATGTGTATATTTACATATGCATGTATATGTATGATTAAATGCATAACAACTAATTATATATTTCAGAAACACATTCACACTCTTATAGAAGGTATAAAGGTAGAAGACATAACCAGTTGGAATCTTGAAATATTTTCAATAAAGCTATTTGGTTTAGATCTATGACAAAGTGGAGTGTGACTGGCTTCTCTTTATTTATACAATTTCTAGAGAAGCTTGTTGCCATTGTATGTTCCAAAATATATTTTTATTTTCCATCTTGTAAAAATCTGATTTTTTTTATATACCTTTCATTTATCTCTAGATGTTCAGCTTAGTGACATGCAATCAAACTAATAAATTATGAAATGAAAGTAATAGTAACTCAACGTTTACAAGTCACTGGAACAGCAGGCAATACAAAGCTTCTTACTAAAATTCTAGGATGGTGTAAATTTTCTGCATATAACTTGCCCCAGTGTCAGCATTTTGGTTTAACTAGTTCATCAAGTAGTCATAAAATTTGGTGCAAGTTAGGAGAACATTTTACACTTCAATTTGTCATCTCTTCTTGGGAAGAGTGGTACATCGGTGAGAGGTATTATAGAAATGGGGTACTACCTCAAATGGCACATATGATCATTTTGAAATCTTCTGATATTTGAGCAACCCACCTCCAAAACAGATATCACTGCAACTTCTTTCTGGAGTAGAGGGACACATAAAATGTCATCTCATCAATTTCTCCTCTCCAGGTAATCCTGAAAATTGAGCCTGCCCATTCAGTATATGTCTTCCACCAAATTTTATGCACAAAACGTTATGAAGCTTTTCTGAAAAATATACTCACTTTCCTTAAAAATACACCCACATAGGCTGGGCATGGTGGCTCAAGTCTGTAATCCCAGCACTTTCGGAGGCCGAGGTGAGAGGATTGCCTGAGCCCCCGGGTTTCGAGACCAGATTGTGCAACATGGTGAGACTTCGTCTCTACAATAAATAAATTAAAAAATTAGCTGGGTGTGGTAGCGCATGCCTGCAGTTCCAGCTACTTGGAAGACTGGGGTAGAAGGATCACCTGAGTCCAGCAGGTCGTCGCTGGGGTGGCTGTGAATGTGCCACTGCACTCCATCCTGGGTGACAGAGTGAAACTCCAATTCAAAAAAAAAAAAAATGCATCCCACAATCTCCACTGCTTCTATTGGAGTCCCTTCTTTCCATGATGATGCAGTGAAAATGCTGAAATTATGAGTTAAAAATGTACTGTTTTCAGTTTTTGCCATATTTCTGCTGAATGGAATAGACTATGTTACCATGGGCAAGTCATTTCGCCTCCCTAGGGCACAGTTATTTCATCTACAGAATAAGGGGATTGAATTGATTGATATACAAGGAATAGTCTATTTCAAATATTGTTATCTTTGCCTTGATTGTTTCTTTGGCCTTATTGATTTGTTTGTGCCTATCTATCCCATACAAAAGGACAGTGGAAAGAGTCTTCTTATTCCTACTTATTATAGTTTTCCATATAGATGAAGATTAATATAGATGTGCCACTCTATATTTTATTTTTTTAAGTCAAATACTGAGTATACTTTCATTAGGCATTACAATATGAGCAAGCATTTTATCGTGAAATTAGGTTGCCAGGCCAAGTAGACAATTATGCAGAAGAGTCCTTCCTTCCTGCTACTATGATGAACATTCCTACCTCTTGTCAATCCAAAGGGTTTCCAAAGGCATCAAGAGAGCTGGTGATTCTAGTCAGTGCTTTGTTTCTTACTGCTTTTCACTTTTTATTTCTGTTTATGTCTTTTAGTATATCCCCATGTTCTTTAGCTTTCAGATCAAGTTTTAATTTGCCACGTCAAAGAATCCACTTGCAATGAGTAAAAAAAGATCAATACTATTCTGGCCAGACTCACATTACCCTTCTCAAAAATTTGGGAGTTAATGGAAGACTAAATGTGGAAGCATAACTTTTGATTATCTGTGTGACACAAGTTAGTAAAATAGCAGGTCATTCAGAAATCATTCATATTTGGCCTTGAGAAGTATTAGAGGATGCATCTTTGATCTCCCTTTCTAATTATGTTTTGCTTTGGTCTAACGTTAAAGAAATAATTTGCATTCCCAAAGCACATACCAAGTAACAACAGAGGAAGGGGACTTAGAAAAAAGCAAGGAAGAGAGAACCAGGATAAGCTTTTCAAATGCCATGGAGAATTCATAAAGTAAATGTGTATGTAAATAATCCAGTTTTCATTAAATTTACTCTTTGTTCTGTAGGCCAAATTCTCTTTCTTAAAATTATTTCCATTCCTTTCCTCCCCCAAAACAAAGTCATTGAAGATCAACAAATAAATATGATTATTGTGAGTACCTTCTTTAAATGCATAATTACAGAGAATGCATGTTGAGAAAGCAAGTTTTTTTTTTTTTTTTTTTTTTTGCCATTCAGAAGCTTCCAATCAATGCTGACACATGAAACTAAAACATATGCAGTGTAGAAAATAAGAGTTGACAGGCCACAAAAATATCATATAATAATTAATTGTTCAATTGTTTTGGTGCAGAGCATCCTCATTGTAGCAGATTAAAGGAAGAGATCAGTGAGAACTGCTGAAGTCCCAGACAGCTTTACAGGGGTATTTGAAATGGTGTTTAAAGGCTAAACAGGATTTGAATAAACAGTAGGAAAGGACATGCCAGATTCCAATGTCCAGAAAAAAAATAATGAGAAAATGCATTATGCAGTACAAATATTCATGACATAAGCACAGAAATTGTGCAATCTGAAATTATTTTACTCAAACATTTTAAATAACAAATCTTGAATGAAGACATTACTTAGAAAATTTGCAATAAAAGAGGGGTAAATTTTCCTAGACAATAGTATATGTCAGTTGTTGAAATTCACTGCCTCCTTCTAGTTAAGTACAGTAGCTGAATTTAAAATAATTCTAAATTGTGCTGTTTTTTGTTTTATTTATGATGGCCATTCTTACTGGAGTTACGTGGTATCTCAATGTGGTTTTGATTTGCATTTCTCTGGTGATTAGTAGGGTTGAGCATTTTTTCATGTGGTTTGTTGGCTGCTCATATGTCTTCATTTGAGAAGTGTCTATTCATGTCTGTTACCCACTTTTTAATGGGCTGTTTGTTTTTTTCCTTTCAGCACGTTTGAGTTCCTTGTATATCCTGGATGTTAGGCCTTTGTCAGATATGCAGCTGGAAAATATTTTTTTCCCATTCTGTGGCTTTTCAATTTGATGAGGTCCCACTTGTCAATCTTATTTCTTACGGCATGAGTTTTGGGGTTTTGTTCAGGAATTGGTTGCCTATTCTGATTTTCATAAGGGTGTCTCCTGCATTTTCTAAGACTTTTAACATTTGAGGTTTTACATTTAGGTCTTTGATTTACTTGTAGTTAATTTTTCTGTATGGTGATAAATAGGGGTTCTGTTTCACTCTTCTGCATGTGGTCGGCCAGTTTTTCTAGAACCATTTACTAAATAGATTCTCTTTTTCCCAGTAGTTGCTGTTGGAGGCTTTGTTGAAGATGAGAGGATGCAGAGAAAAGGTAACACTTCTACACTGTTGGTGGGAATGCAAACTAGTTAAATCTCTATGGAAAACAGTGTGGTGATTCTTAAAAGAACTAGAAATTGACTTTCCATATGACCTAGCAATCTGCCTTCTGGGAATATACCTGGAGGAACTTGAATCACTTTACAAGAGAGATACCTTCGCATGCTTGTTTATTGCAGCACTATTTACGGTAACAAAAACATGGAACCAACCCTGCTGCCCACTGAAACTGGATTAGATTTTTTTAAACAGGGTATATATTTATGATGGAATATTATGCAGCCATAAAGATGAACCAAATTTTGGACTTTGCAGCAACTTGGATGGATTTAGAGTTACAAATCTCAATCATTTATCATGGAAACAAGGAACTGAGTACTACATGTTATCACTCATAACCGGACCCTGAACATTTACCATAATACTGTAAAAAAGGGCTGGGCAGTAGCTGGAAACTGTTAGGGAAAGGAGGAGCACATAACATCAATAAGGGTACCTGATCACAAATCAGGCTAAGTGGGAACCAAAGAAAGGCCCAAACTTTACTTGTATGATGACCACTTGTATACCTAATCCTGAATTGTACCCCATATCTTTAAAATAAATAAATAAATACGAATTCTAAATTCAAACAACAGTTGAAGTTTTTGTGCTACCATGAAAGGGAGGGTCAAATCCATGCTTTAGGGCATCAGGGTTTTTGTTGTATAGTCATGGTGAGGATTTGTACCCAGCTTCATTGTCACATAACATCAAAAAAAGGTTGTGCTCAACATCGAATTACTGATGTCCTGTTTGAGCATAGCCAAAAAATAAAATAAAATAAAATAAAAATTTCTATGGACTTTGACATATTCCAACTTTCCTGCATCTCAAACAGAATCATTCAAAGTCTCTGCTGACTTGAATCTGCATCATCAAGACCAAAAGGAGATGTGATGCCAGTAGCTTTTTAGCAAACATGACAGAAAATTATATTTCTCATATATTTCACCAACTAGAGATGTAAATCCGAAGAGATGTTGAGTTTTATATGATGCCCAGGAGCAAGGGCAAAGAATGAAGAAAGGGATATAATAAGAGAGAGTGGGAGGAGTAAATATTTTTTTATACACAATATTCTATCCTTAAAGAATTTATAAACTATTTGCAGAGACAAGGTAACTGCATAAGAAACATGTAAAAATTGTTAAATAACTGTAATGAACATGATAACAGATCATATAGTAAGTCTGAAATGAGAGAATACGGTGTTTAATAAATACTAAATTAACACTAAAATATGTGGAAAAGACAGTGGTATGGAAGGAAGAAGTTACTGCTTTATTTAGTGACATGATTAGCAATGGAAGAATGAAGTCCAGTGCATGCCAGGTTTGGCATTGGGGAAGCATGTGGTTCTGCTTATTTGGTCTCCATGGTTTTTCTGTGAGTTTAATATTTTTACTGTCACTTTACCAGCAGGGAAGTTGAAATTTAGCAAGGTAATCAACTTGCTCAAGACTGTACAATTGCATAATTGGTAGAGATAAGAATACAGCCTAGGTGTGTCTAACTTAAAAGTGTTTACTTTTCCCCACTCATGAGCAGGGCTTGAGGGAATATTGAAAATGAGAACTATGGCTGGAGATGATCTACAAAATAAACAGAGCTTGAGATGGCTCTCATTAGATCTTCATGTCATAGAGAGACACAGAGAGAAACAGAAAAAGACAGAATGAAACACAGACAGACACAGAGAGAAAGGAAGCAGGATTAGAGGAAGAGAATGAGACTTTTTTTTTTTTTTTTTTTAGTTAGAGTCTAACTCTGTCGCCCAGACTGGAGTGCAGTGGCCACTCCCAGTCGCCGCAGCCTCGACCTGCTGGGCTCCGGCAATTCTTCCGCCTCAGCCTTCCAAGTAGCCGGAACTACAGGAGCATGCTACCACGCCTGGCTAGTTTTTGATTTATTGTAGAGATGAGGTCTCGCCAAGTTGCCCAGACGAGTCTCGAACCCGCGGGCTCAGGCAACCCACTAACCTCAGCCTCCCAAGGCACGGGATTACAGGCTGAGCCACCTAGCCCGGTGAGAATGAGACTATTGTGAGCCAGGTAAAATAGTTTCCATTGTTTGAAAACTTCAATATATCTTAGGCTTTCATCGTCACATCAGTCAATGGATTATATTAAATCTACTATGGAAAATTTTGTAAAAAATTCTAACTAGAATGAATCTTTTTCCTTTCTCATGCTGACTATAGTTAGCTACTACATCTCTCACATAAGTCTAATATTATGTGCTTTTATCAGTGGCTCCCAATCATGTGGAAAGTTTAAAAAGAAAACAGAGCAAAATCCAGTGCCAAAAGATGATACCCATGTCAATTAAATCAGAAAGTTATAGTAGGAGCCAGGCATAGTAGGCTTTAAAGATTCCCAAGTGATTTTTATATGCAGTGGCATTTAAGAACCAGTGGCTTACTTAATTACTCACTTAATTTTCTTTAATTTTAAGTTTATTTTAATTTTCTGTTATCCTAAAAGAAGTGGATGTTAAGTAAATATGTTGAACTAAGGCTTTAAAGACTGTGTAGACCTGAATTCAAAAACCAGTTCTGCCACCTCTTAGAGTATGTTAACATTTTGATATATTTGTTTCCTCACCCATAAATAAATAAATAACAACTACCTCCCAATGTTCTCTGGGATTAAATGAGAAGATAGATGGATACATTCTGGCACTATACCTGTGCTATGGTATTCAGGTAATACTCATTTTTTTTCTAGCTTACACATCACATAGTTTAATGAGGAAACTGAGTCCACAAACAAAAGCATGTGTCCCGGGTTTCAGAGTTAGTTGAAAATACAACAAAGCAGCCGGGCTCGGTGGCTCAGCCTGTAATCCCGAGCCTTGGGAGGCTGAGGTGGGTGGATTGCCTGAGTCCGCGGGTTCGAGACCCGCCTGGGTAACGTGGTGAGACCTCATCTCTACAATAAATTGAAAAAATTAGCCGGGTGTGGTAGCGTGCATCTGTAGTTCCAGCTACTTGGAAGACTGAGGCGGAAGGATCGCCGGAGCCCAGCAGGTAGAGGCTGCAGTGACCAAGAGCGGCCACTGCACTCCAGTCTGGGTGACAGAGTGAGACTCCCACTCAAAAAAAAAAAAGAAAAAAGAAAGAAAAAAATACAACAAAGCTTAGAAGCTTTCACCCATTTTTCTTTCAAGCATTATTTCACAATAAAATTGTAAAGACAGTTGGGGGAGGGAATCAATAATAATAGCAAAAAAACTAATTAAGAGGAATAAATATTCTAGTACATGGTTTTCCACTCTCCTATCAAAAAGTCTCCAGTGTTGCCATGAATTAAGCTTATAATCTGCTTAATGAGTTCCAGTTTTATCATGTGTATGTACACTTTTTTTGGAGAAGGGTCTTCCTATGTTGGCCAGGCTGGCCTTGAATTCCTGGGCTCAAGTAATCTTCTGGCTTCAGTCTCCCAAGTAGCTGGAACTACAGGCAAGTGCCACCTGGCCTGACTGTATCATACCTCCTTTACTTCTGCAACCTCTTTCCCATCCAGCCTGATTTCTAAATTGAAAATCTTAAACTCCATGCTATTTATTTCTCACCTATTTCTTTTCACTCAGATGTTCTTTCTGCCTTAATGCTTCCATTTATCAGAATATGATTCATCTTTTAAGAACCAGGTGAAAATCTATCTGGTCCATAGAACAGTTCTCAATTATTCTGTCACCTTTGTAACCTTGGTGGCATAATCAAAACAAAACAAAACAAAACAAAACAAAACACACAAACAGAAAAAAACCACTGGTCTTGAAGTTAAAAATTATCTGTCTTAATCCAGATGTTCACCAGTTTTCTCCCAGGAATGGGGTGGGAGGAGGAGAGAAAGATTAGAATGCAACATGTCATGGGGTTGTTTTGAGGACTTTTCAAATAAATATTAGGGAAAAAGATTTGCAGAGCACCAATAGGTCAGTAAGTAAAGAGAACACCTTATAAATTAGATTTTGGTTGCAAGTAGATCTGCGGTTTATTTCTATATGTGAAATGTAAAATATTTACCAGGAAACACAGCATTTAGAAAATTCAAAGCTGGAAAAAGCCCATCTTTATATCAATTTTCTAGCTATTTTGGAGAAAACAGTTATTTATTCTTTAATTTTTCAGTTACATACGTTAATTCTGCAATTCATTTCGCTTTATTTAGTGTAGACTCAGTCTCAAAGTTTTAATCCATAGCCTGTCACTCATTTCCTAAATGACCTTGGGCAAGTCACTTAATTTCTCCACATCTCAATTTCTTTGTCTGTAAAATTGGGATAATAATCTTGACCTCACAAAGAGGTTGTATGAATTAACTGATTAATGATTATAAAGCAATTTGAAAATACAGAACACTATATAAATGCTAAGTATTGTTATTAAGCAAATCAATTCAGAAAATCAAGATAATGACATTTCTTTTCAATCTCTTTCTTAAAGTGCTTAACGCCTTTGCATCTAAGCTTCATGTTGTAAAAAAAAAACAGTTTAAATATTTATAAATTGAAGTTTTTTAGTTTAACCAGTTCCTACTGCATATCAGAAAACAAAAGAGGAGGAAAAAATCTCAGAAACTGAGGACTTGAACTCCTTACTTTATTTTGACTTTTTAGTAACATTCAGTTTAATTCGGAAAAAAAGTCTGTCAATCAAGTTATCTATGTATCGATCAACCACTTATCTCATCTTTGTGTCTATCTCTCTCAACCATATGCTGGAATATTAGAATTTCAGAGCCAAAATGAAAATTAAGGGCCTTATATTCCAATTCATTTGTTTTACTGATGCGGAGAAAACATTCAAAGAAACATGAAGTGACTTGCTCGAGTTTGCACAGCTAATTTGTGCCAGGGTTAATCTCTATCCTCAATCCTTTGCTGTCCAGTCTTCATTCAGGTGCAGAAGAAATAATAAAAGAAATAAATAGGAGCCTTTCCTTCAGGATTCTTACTTGGGGAGATTTATGAAATTGAAAGCCTGAAAAACTATGATTAATTAATGTGAGCTTTAACAAAAACATGAAATAATCTGACCAGTTCCTAATTTATCAATTATAGTTTTTATTTATGGAATTTTAAAGTTATAAAACTACTAGAATTGGCCATTGTGACAGTTCCAAGTTTGAACTTTTACATCACTTAAGTTTGACTCTTTTCCTTAAAATGCAAGTAAACTCAAGAATTAGGTTTTAGATTATATATATACATGTACATTATATACATTTGAATTAAAGATATAAACGTATGTATAGAGTACTGATTTTCAGTTGGGATTGTCTAGTTTTATGTTTAGCTCAGGCTAGGTAGCCTTAACCAGCCATACCCTTTTTGACTGGAGTATGGTTCCCTAATAAATTAAAGAAAGGGTCAGGATAGAAACCTGCTTAAGTCTCTCAATGCTAAAGTTCTGAATGCTGTGGCATCTGAAGCCACAGCTGAGAATCCCTCAGGTATATATGGGATTCTGAATAGGTCATAGATAATAAATCTGATTGTAAAACCAGTCACACTTTAAACCAAATGCTCATTTGAGGTTTCCTATCTTCAAAGAATAAATTTGCAGAATGTTAATGCTGGAAGGAATATTAGAGATCATTTAGTCTGATTCCCTCATTTTATGATGAGAAAACTGAAATCTTGAAATATTAAGTAAATAGTCCAAGGTCACAAAGTCAGTCCTTGAGGAAGCCGGGTCTAAAACCCAGGTTTTTGTAAATGTACTTTCTTCTAAATCATTAATTGAAATGATATTGTGGAACATGACAATTTTCCTTTGAGGTTAGGACTTCTATAAATGAAAAGAATAGTTAAATCTTTAAATATTGCTTTTCCTGGTTGTCTTTCTTTCACTCTTCACATGGGTTTGTTCTGAAGGCACAGCCTTTAAAAGAGAGCATTACTTTCAAAATGACAAGAATCAAATGTCATCGTGTTTAAAATACCATCATAAATATCCACTTTTCCTTTTGATGGCCTGTTGATAATAGGCTTCATGCATTTTTTTTGCTGCATGAGTTGGGAGAACCCTGTTGTCTGCTTCCTTTGAATGTCTGCATTTGCACTGAGCAATAGAGACATAGCCTTTTCTTGCTAAACTTTGGCTTTTCATAGCAATCCTCCTGATCAAGACCTGTTTAGGAAGGGATCTAGTGCCATTCTCAGAGTAACATTGATTAGCTGAAATAAATGTTGCTGAGTTGACGTCCTCTACTGAGCAGTTTCCTCTTCCATCAGAGGAAATCCTCACTTAGCCCTTGAGGGCTTCTGAACCAGTTCTTATCACAACTGAGCGGGTTTCTGAATGTCTAAGGACCTGCAGAATTCAGCATGCAAAGACTCACACCCATTTTCCTGAAATTTGCGGGAGAAACCTAGTAAGAATCCTCTCTTCAGAAAAATGAGTGACCGAGAGTAAGGAAATGCCATGTAGATCTAGATAATGGCATCTGGTGATGTTTATGGACTTTGATGATATCATGCTTGCTGTTCAAGTGTGAATCTTGCCAGCCTGGTGGATAACACAGTTTGATTGCAAGATGATAAAAAAAGAAGTTACCATGCAAATGGCCAGTCATCGAACCTTGCATTTATTTCCCAAAAATTGAATCAAGTAGAACAGGTATTCGATCATTAATTATCCAAATCAGAAACCTGTGGCTTGAAATACTATTTTTATTACCATTGAGTTCTCTCTTAAGGTTTATCAGCCCACACAGTCTTCATTTCAATCTCCCATGGGAGTCTGAAATTTGAAATATCTTAAACTTAACTTATCATCTCTTCCAACCTGTTCCTCCTTGGAGTCAATTAATTAATTTGCATGACTTATCTACATATGAAGCCCAGTGTAATATGATTTGTGGGTTCCAGGAAATATCTTAATAAACCCCATGTTTTGGGATGCCTGAAATTTCAATTATTTGAGCAAAAAATTAAATATTTCTGGAAAGTTAGCAAATCTGCTATTTATAATTAGAATGAGTTTTTGGGGGGATAGAGTCAAGGGGAAAATAGTAGAAAGAGGACATCAAAAAGGATTTAAGTGTGTGTGTGTATTGTGTGTGTGTGTGTTATGTTTTTGGAGATTTGAGAAATCGAGAGTAGATCCCAACCATAAAATGTATTTAAAGTCCTATCTCCTCCAAAGACCTTGTGCCTCCTGTTTTGGCAGAGATACCTGTCAGATCAGGAGACTTCAATTCTCTCTGTATCAAAAATAGACATCCAAGCCCAATTCCCAATAATTCTGATTCTGTTGAATTGGGGTCCTGACATTGGAATTTATTTTAAGACTCCCCAAATAATCCTATTGGATATGCAGGGTTGAGAATCAATCAGCTTCTGACTTCCTCCTGCCTTTGTGTCTAATGCCTTTTTCATGTGCTGATATGAGAAGTCTTCCTTTAGAGTTAGTTGTCCTCTCAGCATGATAAAGTGAGGGGCTGATCTTCACCGTGTGCATCTGCTGTATGTTTAGCCATTTACAACATGTGAATAAACATGACTACTTTCCACCAGCTTCCCAGTACCTCCATTGAGCACTGGGCATACAGTGTTCCTCTGCACATTAACAGTCAAGACCAGTGAAACTAAGTGGTGCACAACCATTTTGGGGTGAGGGTCTCTCTGAAAATCTTCCAAGTGTCATTGCGCTGTCTTGACATGCAAACATTCACATGAAACTCATGTATAAACCCTTGTGGATCCAATAACCTAGTGTTCAGAATACCTAAAATGATTTCTTTTAAGTACTAATATTTCAATTAGCTCAAATCCAATAGAATAGTGATTTAAAAAAAAAAACATGGACTTTGAAGTTGAGCATGAGTTTTTAAATCTAGTCTCTGTTACTCACCACTGGCACAGCGTATAAGCTTTATAAATCAGTTTCTTCATCTCTTAATTAAGGTTAGGAACGTTCACCTCTGAAAGTTTCAGTGAGGGTTATATAAAATCATGTATATAAGCCATGTAACACAGCACCTGGCCACAGCAAATACTTATCAAATAGAATGGTAATTACTAGTAAAACTAATCTTTATTTAGAAGTGCTAACAAGTTCTGGGTAGATATAACTTCAAGAGAATACAGAATCGCTGGTGGTATATTGAAGCAATCAAGATGTTTCCCCCTTCATATCATGTTGTCTGTGTCTATTTGCATCTATGTAAATGGTACATAAGGATTATGGAGCTGGTCTGAAGAAATGCGTAAAAATTAACTACAGTAATTTAAGCAGAGAAAAATGGGGTAGTCAACTGAACAGCAACATGAAAAAAATCATTGAAAACCAAGAACAGGGTGTGAGATTCTCAGGCAAAAATCCTTCTTCTCCTTCCATTGCCCTCGTTTGGCTGAACATGGTTTAGAACCAGGCCTGTGTGAGCCTGCTTCCTAGCTCTCTGGAGGAGCAAGCAATAGCTGCGACTGCACAGTGCCATGCAAGATGAGGAAGACCACCCCTCCCCTGCTGGCATCAGTGAAGGAAAAATCAGTAGAACTGCATTTGGAGATTTGGAATTTTTATTGCCGACCAAGATTGTCTTCTGACCAACATTGACCTTTGTACATGAGACCAGAGAAGACCCAACCCTGGTCACCTGCCCCACTGATTGATGAGCGCTCTCTACACAGCTTAAGTACCAGAATAGGAGTGTGGAATCCTGGGTGCTCACAGATTCACAGTGGGAAGCCCAAAACAGCTTGCATTTGTCACCTATACCCTGTTTTACATAGACAAGTCATAACATTGGCTCCAGCATGGAACACATATAACTCTAAGCTTGGTTTTGGCAGGCAAATCAGAATGAAAAAAAGGCATCCACCCTTTCCTTATGGAATGTAAACACCTCACTGCTGGGCAGAAATTTACATCAGATTGTCATATTTGTAAGGAAATGGATATAAATGACTCATCAGAAACATCTATATTTTTTCTCAATTTTTGAATGACATGTTGAACCACCTAATCAAATGGTCCCTGATTTCTCAATATATACTTCTTTCCCAGTCTCATATAATATAAGCTGGGTGCATAATGTGGTATTTTTCCCTTAAATTCCTGGATTATTAATTTGAATGTGTCATTCTGAGCTGACTGCAGGCTGCCACAGTGAATTTGAGAGCAAGGTTGAGTAATCACATTGCACGGGGGTCTGATGGTAGGAAAGAGGAGGGAGGAACTTGGAGGAGCAGGGGCCAGGTTTCAACAGAGCCCCTGGCTCAGTATTCGCTGCTTGACCTACTTTCTGCTTCTTAGTGTCCAGCTTAGGCGACTACGTAAAAAACATACTGTGGATGAAAACCAGATACTGCTTCTCAACTGAGATTTCCACAGCAAATAAATTAGGAAATTAAAAGAGATAAACACCCACATATGGATTGTGCAACTCATTTATAAGGAATCTGAGTCATAGACTGTTAGATTTCCATGCACAACTATTTACATTCAATTATTCAGTCAATGCCATGGAGACAGGGTTACAAGACTGAGAGATGAATATGTTTCTGTTACCTTTCTGTATTTTTCAACTTAACAAGAAACAGCTACCTAGATATCAAGAAGCAATCACCTTGCAGTTAATATGAAAGATAAAAACAAAACAAAACATATATTCATCACAGCTATCCAAGCAGAACATCAATAACTCTTTGAACAAGCAGTAAGCCCAAATTAAATCAAAAGGCAATCACAAAAGAGAGAATGTGGGAGCCATAGATCATTGCACAGGGAGGTCAGTGAGCCTTCAAAGCCTGAGGAGGTAACCTGCCCTGAAAAAAACATATAGGTCCCTCCTGTCCCTTATTTAGCTGAGAAACATGAGAATCCTAAAGAAGTTCAGTCTCTTAATAGTTAGAAATCAGCTAAAGGCCCACCAGAAGCCATTTATGACTTTGAGGGCCCAGGAAAGACACATGTCTCCATATATGTCCCCATAGTCAGTGGCTGAAACTGGAAAGCCCAAGGTTAGGTCCTGAGACTTGTTAATAGGCAAAACTCTAAATTCTCTACTGATCAGTGGGTAAATACACACACACACACACACACACACACACACACACACACCATACTACTCAACCATACAAATGAACAAAATAATGTTTTTGCTGCAACTTGAGTAGAAGTGAAGTAACACATGAACAGAAATCCCAATACTACATGTTCTCACTTATAAGTAGGAGCTAAGCTATGGGTTTGCAAAGACAGATAGAAAGAATGGTATAATGGATATTGGAGACTCAGAGAGGGTGGGAAGGGGATGAGGTGTGAAATATCTATCAGGTACTAGCAGAGGTGATGGGTACACTTAAAGTCTAGACTTCTTCACCACTATACAATGCATCCATGCAGTCAAAAAACATTTGAACCCCTAACGTTATTGAAATAAAAACAGAATAAAATAAATCTTTAAGGCAAACCCCTTCATAAACTATTAACTCCTCAATAGAAACCTGGAGGATGCCAAAGAGAACTTCAGACTGGGAAGACAAAGGAAGTCTCTATTTTACACCCTTTGCTCCTTGGGTCTAGCTGAACCCATTCATGAGCAGAGATTGGCAACACCAACAAAACCCTACAATTTGCCCCTAGGATTGCTAAGACCAGAGGACAGGAGAAACCAATTCAAATTCCTTCCACTGCCAGAGCTTTTTCCTTTTGAAGTTCCAAGGTCTCAATAACTGCATAAAACAAATCAAGGGAAAATAGGGCCCAGCTGCCTGTGGCCTTTGTTGATGAATAGGGCTCTAAGTCAGTCACTCAGCTGTTTTATTACTTGTCTTTAAGGCTGATGAGTCCCAAGCAGACCTGCATCACTGAATTCTCAATAAAGGGTTAGTGCTTGTCCTGCAGAATAATAAGAACCGCTAATGACACCAATTAAGAGCTGTAAATGTCATTTATACTTGTTTGTTATTTTTCAAATCAATAAGGCTGGAAAGACACAGCAGCCCAAGATAATTTAGATTGGAACAGTTTGTGGGGACATTTTAATGGATATATTGCAATCGGGATTCCTGTTCTTGGGAGAAATTGTGTTCCTCGTTGGATCAATTCTGATATTTAGTTAAAGCAGAACTTACCCTTCAAATAATTAAGTATAGGGGTAAATATTTAGGGCAATAAAAAGGAAGACAAGTATACACATTTCTAGATTATGTTCATTAAATATTTTGTTTGAAAGTGCACCCATTTATCTGAGAAAGTATCTTTCAGTTGAGTAAAAAAAGTTAATTTAAAAATTCAGAAAGAATAAAATAGTAACACCTACGATTATAGTATATTTTGATGCTGCAGAAATTTCATGGAGCACATGTTTTCATAAGATTCTTATTCTTTTGTCAAAAGTTAGTAGTAGACTTGTAATTGACTCATTCATAAGACTGCAAATTATGCATAAGGTGTTTGTTTTGCTAAAATATGATGTAGTTGGTCAGAACTGTATCATATTTTCTAGATGATGTCTGTTTCTTTATTTCAAAAAGTGGCACAGGCGTCTCATTTCTTACTGGGCCCTGCTCTAGCAAGAGAAAGTCATTAAACACTTCATTGACCTCTAGGCAGGGACAACCAACCTATCTCCATAAGGCAATGGAGTCGTACCAATGATCATAACTAAAGGGACCTCTCACCAGAGATTTTATTTCACCAAACTAACTTCTGAATGTTTTTGTGAATGAATTCTTAAACTTTTCTATTATGATTTAGGATGTTGACAAGAAGATTATAAGAAGTGGCACATAAAATTTACAATCACCTGACCTGGTCGTTTACCTTTCCACCTGTTACTCTTTGAATAGGTTTTTCATTTTGTTTGAAAAGTCAGATTTAAGTGGCTAACCTTTTGAAGGTTCATTTTTAATTACTTTGAATAGAACAGTAAAATCACCAGGCAAGGAAAAAAAAAAAACCTTAAAATACAATTTGGGAAATTGCTGTTTAAACAAACAATCAATAATCATTTTGTGTAAATGTTTACTTGACAATAAATAATTAGTCAAAAACTTAACATTTTACCCACTCAGTTTATTGTGTCTACATGGCACTCATTGTCTAGTTTGATTATACACATAGAGGATAGTTGGGGGTTTGACGAAGTGAGTTTCAACGATTTTACAAATTAACTTAACCAGTTTTTAAAATCAAATGTGCAACGGTGCAGTAGACAAAATTAAAGTATATAAAAGACTATAGCAAATATATTCTAGTCATATAGCTTTTCTAGTTGAGTTATTGATATCAATGTGCTGTCATTTTTTTGGAGTTTCAGCAGAGTAATGTCATGAAAAAGAAAAAGAAGGGAAAAAAATCATATTTAGTTGTCTGGTATGCTGCTGCTCAAGTAATTTAACACAGATTTGATACAAAACTTGATCTTTCCAGTGTTCTTAGATTTGTCTTTGTTTTAAAAAACACAAGTATTCGATACACAAATCATTTCTAACATACCTCCCCTCTGGTAGTTCTACCATGTCATTATGTTTTCCTAATTTTCTTATTTAGCCAAATTTTCCCCAAATACTCATTTTCTTCAAATATTTCCTTTTTTTATTTTAAAGATATGAGGTACAATTCAGGGTTAGGGGCATAAAAGGTCATCGTACAGGTGAAGTTTGGACCTCCCATTTGTCCTCACTTTGCCTGGTTTGGGATCAGGTTATCTTATTAAGGTTATGTGTTTCCCCCAAATATTTCTTATGCTTTTCTCCATATTATTGCCTCCAGAATATCTTTTAATTTACCTGATCTTTATCTATGAAAAATCTAGCCCCCATAGACAGCATAGATTTCAGTCATTCCATAAAGTTTTAGCTGATTAACTCAGTTGAAAATAGTTTTGTGTCATTCATTCATTCTACACACATTTATTGGCTGCTATGTGCCACGCACTGTAGTAAACTTTTCCCTCCCTTATAAAATACTAGTTTTTTATTTGGACCAGGCAGATGGCACTTGCTATATTTTGCCTGATGTTATAGCAATTTGTACATGGGTTTCATCTCAGTGCAGGACAGTAAGTTCCTTGAGGGCTGAAGCTTTGCTTTGGTCACCATTGAATTCACTGCTTTGCTTATCATGGCTCTTTCTCAGAAGAAATGAATGAAAGAGTGTTTAACTATGTATATAATTGGAAGACAACTAAACTGCTCAATGTGAGAGGAATAATCAAATTAAGTAGCCATGTGTTAATTTAAATAAACCACTCAGTTGAGGAGCTTAATTTCGTATGTACTGGTCATCTGGCTATTCTAAAACAGTGATACTAGATGTATTTTCTTATGACTTGAATTTGATTTTTTTTTTTTTTTTTGCCAAAGGTCAGTAGGGATGCTTCAATACATGAACAGAATCAGGAAGAGCTAGTATTGAGATGTGGTTTAGTATTTTCTTAATACATGTGTGTACTCTACAAGGCACATGTGTCAACTGCTGGTGGTGACAGAGCTGGATGCAAAGATATATAGAATTTCTTTGCTTCATTTGGTCTGTAAAAAAAGGAACCATAAAGGTCTTCCATAAGCTCAGTCACTCTGGTAAACCCTGAAGCCACGGAAACACAATTGCCCGTGGACAGGGGATATGGTGGAGTCTAATAGGAGCTAAGATGCTCAAGGTCATGCAGAGCCAGGTAAATAGAAGGGCCAAGTCTGACTTGCTGTACTTGATACCACATAGCTTCCTCTCAATGCCTCTTTTTCCTCCTCATTAATTCCCACTCTTTCCCTGCCTGAGGCTCCCTGAACTCACTCTTTCTCTCTTCAAAAGAGATCCACCAGAAAGCATCAGATAAACTCCTTTGCGCTTGGAATGGAATTCATTTTAAGCATGAGGAATAATTATCTCAAGGGATTCATCACTCTCTGTGGAATGCCAGACCCCAGAAAGTCGTGTGAGACAGGACATTTTAAGGGCAAGCAGCCCTAAAATTAAAATTAAACTAATTAGGTAACTTCCCTTTTCCTCACCCTGTGAAAAGGTCATTGTGGCCCAGGGACTTAGACTCAATAGATATCTGTTTGATGACTGCATTTCATTTACTCATTAGTTTTCTAGAGTTTAGGTATTTGCTTTGTTGCTGACAAAGAATCCAATAAGGCATGATGACCTCAATGGACATCCACTGCTCATATTATTTTTCTTTGGAAAGAAATTTCCAGTTACTTCCTCCTATATGGGGAGTCAGAGGGTCACTAGTAAACAATATTCTCTGTTCGGGGAAGATTTATGTGAGTGTTCCCTCTCAGTTCTCAAATGTGGGTCAAAGAGTCTCTCATTTCCTGAAGCAAGGGCCCCTTCAGGGTCAGGGAGCTCAGAAAACCATGTATAAAGCCAGTCTGAGGATGGTAGAGTGAGGCAGAGATGGTGGCAGACTGGAGAACACAGACCTGTCTGTAGGGGGCAGCTGCTCATTGCCACACAGGAACGTAGGCTCAAAGTTGCCAGATTTCCACAAGAAGCCAGAAAATTGACTTTTTATGTAAAATCTCCTACTTTTCAAATGATGGCTTAAAATAGTAACATGCTGTTAAAAATAGACAAACAGATCTGTGGGTTGGTTATAGACCACTAGCTTGCCACCTCTTATTTTTTAAAAGCAAATTTATGACCAGGGTGCAGTATTGCGTGTCTTTAATTCCAGCTACACTGTAGGCTAAGACAGGAGGATTGTTTGAGCCGAGGAGTTCAAGTTTCAGCAGGAAAAACACAGCAAGATCATGTCCCAACATAGTAAGACCTTATCCCTGCAAACCTGTGGTATGATAAAAATCTTGAGATTGAGACCGTAGGCCCTTAACCACTCAATTCCATTTCTCACAACCAGAGAAATCCTCATCCCTCTACCCCACCCACCCAGTCTCACCTCAAGATCATTGGAAGCCCCTCATGGACAATTTCTTTGCTTATGAACAAAGGGAAAAACACACTCCTAAAAGAAGTGCCTTTTAAAACGGTGTGTGAAAAAATTCCAATCAACGCTTGTGATCTTTTGAAATTGTCTTTTCCTGGATAGAAATTTAGTCACGACAACAAAAGAAGTCGTAGTTTTTACATGGTTCTGTTGCTTATGCTTGTTTAATAGTAAACACCATCTCTGTCAATTCTGTATTTAGAAGTGTTAAAAAGTAATGAGGGTATTTCAATTGCCATTTATGACTGCAACTAAGATTTTTCTTCTTCATAAGTCTTGCCGATCCTTACTAAATACTCGGTGATTTTTTTTTCTTTTTCTAATGCCCTTAATTAGATTTATAGACTCTTTACAGTGTTTTATGCTGATGAGGGACTTAGAATACAGCACACGCTAATAAAATATCCCCACTACCCAACTTGTGCTTTTGCATGTTTTATTTCAGTGAATAATGAGTCTTAAATAATGTTCTGAATATGTTGTCGAGGATGTTCTAAAGAAATATGGACTGATGATCCATCAGGAAACATTAATAAACACACAACCACATGGAATTGGTGACCGAGAGAAAGTGATTCACTGGGCCATAAACCATTAAAGAATTTGGGTCATGAATGTCTGCTACAAATAAAAATGTATTAAGAAAACAACAGTTATACATTCTCATTTTTGAATTTCCTTTCTGTGACTTTTAGCTTGTGTAAATGTTTTAAAATTGAAGGTAATCATTGTGTAACAGTCTCAATCCTGGGGTAAAGAAATTTAGTCTACATAGTTTCCTTTTCACATGACACAGCCATTTTCATGGTTATAGCTAATTAGCTTCCTTTCGACATTAGATACGGAGGATGTTTAAGCAACGTAAACTAGCTGTCATCCAGCGGCATCATAATCAAAATGGCATAAAATTTGCCATAAAACCTGCAGCTAATAACATTTATAAGGTATCTTATTACATAAGGATATTGGAGAAGCTCAGACACTGTATATCACAATGCTTCCCTGGGGACTTGGTTCATTTTCCTAATGACTGTGTATGGGTTTACTTTAAGAGCTTTTATTCACCTGCCTGAGCACAGGGGTAACCCAGTCAGAATGATAAGAACTGAAGATGGTGAGGTCCAAACTAGATCTGTATGAAAAAAAATCGATAATCTTTGTCATCTACATTCCATGTTTTATCCCATGTTTTATTTGAAGATATTTATACCCTGCTCTCCACCTGAGAGGCTCAATTATTTTCACTGTGCCCCACTCTCGTAACCTTGGTGCTTCCACTCACCCTTGAAGGCTAACCTTAAGTCATGTTTCTCCACAAGTTTTTCCCTGATGACTCTAACCCATACCAATATTTATATTTGCACCTTTATCTACCTTGCAACATCAGTGCTCATCCTTGCCTATCTTTTCTTTTTAAAAAAGTTCAAACGTATGCCAGGACCAAATAATAGAAAGTCAACCCTGGAAACACATTAGGGTCTCTGGTTTCAACACTAAATGGCATTTGGCTGAGTCTTGCTTGGGACTTTCTTTCCCTTTCAGCACCAATGGAACAGTCAACTGAAGCATGGCACCCATGCTGGTTTGATACTTGGGATCCTGCCCACAGTTCAATTTAGTCCCACGATTCCTGACTTGCTAGCCTAGCACCTGCCATTCCACCATACTAGACCCTGTATCTGGTAGTCCTTACACTGTCTTGAATAAACCTTCTCAACTATGACTCAAACACTCAATGGTTACCAACAACAATTTCCACCTAAAAGTTTTGCTGCCAGTTCCAGCCCAATCATTTCTTATACAGCACTTGAAAATCAAATGTAATCTGCATAATAGCAATGATTTTTATATTCCTTCCTTGACTTGTTGAGCTCTCTCTGGGGAGAAGGACCAACCTTATTATCTGAACCTACACAGGAGATTGCCTGATTGACCTATAACTTGGATGCTGGTCTACTATAGTAATCAGTTTAGCTTATTTCCTATCATGCAATGTAAGCATTATGAGGGAAGAAACCCCCCCAAAACTGGGATTTATTTATTTAAAAATTGTGTTTGTATTTTTACATGTTTATACTTCGGTCACCTTCAAAATAGTCTTTGTTTGATGCAATACACCTATCGAGATGCTTTTTTGAGTTTTTGAACCCATCAATGTTGATGTCTTTCAGTGCTTCTGCCAAGTTTTTTTTTTTTTTTTTTGAGTTGGAGTCTCACTGTGGCCACTCCCAGCCCCCGCAGCCTCGACCTGCTGGGCTCCGGAGATCCTTCCACCTCAGCCTTCCAAGTGGCTGGAACTACAGGCATGCGCTACCATGCCCAGCTAATTTTTGGGATTTATTGTAGAGATGATGTCTCGCCAAGTTGCCCAGGCGGGTCTCGAACCCGCGGACTCAGGCAATTCACTCACCTCAGCCTCCCAAGGCGCGGGATTACAGGCTGAGCCACCGAGCCTGGAGCTTCTGCCATTTTTAAAATTTCACCTCTTTCCCATCAGCAACATATTTCCCGTTGAGGGTTTTTTTATTATGGGTAGGGGAGTTGCTCCTAGGCAAGTTTGAGTGAATAGGGAGGGTGGAACACAAGGGTCATGCAATTTTTGGTCAAAAACTGCTGAAAACTCAGTGCAGTGTGGGCAAGTGCGTTGTCAGGGTGGAAGAACCAGTCACCAGTTTGCCACAACTCGGGATGTTTCTTCTGCAAATTGTGACTCAACTTTCTCAAAACTTCCAGATAAAAACTTTGATTTACTGTTTAATCCAGAAGAACAAATTCCAAATGTAATACAAGGGGCTTACCTTCCAAAAGACAATTCTGGGTTTTTTTGGTCTACCTTCATATATTGTACCTTAGCCACTTTGCTGATTATGGCATGTATAAAGTTTGCCTTTTCTTTCTAACTAGATCATAAGCTTCTTATGAAGAATGACATTGTCATTATATTTCTTTATCAAAGCTTCAATGTGTCCTCTAGTCCTAGGCATGTGGTAGTGCTCATACATTCACTAAGATTACCTGCCCCAAACAACTCATACTCAACATTATTCTATCGCAATAAAGAAATCATTCTATCACCTAAGAGGACTTGATTATCTACCATTGGAAAGAGCACCACAGTCAGTCCATGTAAGACGTGCCCCAAATCCATCCTAAATCTTCTTTTTCTTACTATGATCTCTCTCTTTTTACTCTAAATTTGATTCTGCATATGATTCAACTCTCAGTTTATAATTTCTGGCTTCATCCCCTAGTCTCTTAGGTCTCTCCTGCTTCTTGACCCTTAAAGTTAAAAATTTTTCTATTCAAAAATCTTTCATGCTTGATTCTGTAGTAACTTCCTATGAATTGCCCAGCACACAACTTAGTGTGGACTTTCTTCTTGGAATCCTTCCCCTCCCCCAGCTTCCAGCCCTGAGAGTGGTTGCCTTATAAAAACTATCTACTTTTTTAATGTCTTTGGTATTACTCATACCATTACTTTTACTGATCCCTCAGCAGCTTCTATGCCTCATTTTTCCCCATGATAATATAATGCTGATATTATATTACATAATATAATGCTATATGCATTTTACGTAATATGTATGTAAAATGTTCACTGAGGAGGTCTCAGAATTTAATAATTTTAGGTCTATGTGAAGTCAAAGACTTATTATGTCTGATGTTTAGAGTATAAGCTGGAAAGGTGGGTAATAATCATCAAAGAATGAGGTGCTTAAAATGAAAGCTGTAGTGGGAGTGGGTCAAATGTGTTGATATAATCCAGGGTATAAACATGTCTGTCAACAGCAGAGATAAAATGAAATTCAAAATCTTTGAAGAAGAGAGACTGCAAAGATCTCAGAAAACAGGAAATTAGAGAAATTATTTAAGTGGGTGCTGAAAATATAATGAACAATGAAAAAGAAATAATCTGATAGAGTGAGCATAAACCACAGACCAAACTATTCCAGGAATGAAGTGGAATAGTCCTATAAGTTTGTAGATGGCAACAATAAGAAGAACTTTTAATCTGATGACATGGATTACAGAGGAGAAAAAGTGAATAAGGAAGGAAAGAAAGAGAAAGACATCTGCTTTCCCATAACCTCAGTGATAAGCAGCTATGAGAGAGAAATTAGTCACTGTTTGAGAGGACAGTGGGAAAAGACAGGTTTGCGTTAAGCAGTGAATCTTACTCTTATTATACTCAATGACTTGTTTTTATAATAAATGTTTTATATTGCCTCTTTAAATATAACTAGGATCATGCAAAAGTAATTTTGTTTTTTACATTGTTGATATTTGTCATTTGATATTGGAATACCTTCTTAAATAAATGTGGTCATGTTATACATCATTTTAATGCATATTTCTAGTTTTATGTATTTTTACTAATGACTTATTTCTTGCTGTTTATATTTATTTTAGGCTATTGAAATGATGTTAGACAAAAAACAAATCGGAATGATTTTCTTATTCAAGTTCAAAATGGGTCATAAAGCAGTGAGACAATTCACAACATCAACACATCTGGCCCAGGAACTGCTAATGAATGTACCGTGCAGTGGTGGTTCAAGAAGTTTTGCAAGGGAAACAAGCCTTGAAGATGAGGAGTGTAATGGCTGGCCATCGGAAATTGACAATAGCCAATGGAGGAGAGCAATCATCAAAGCTACAACTACACGAAAAGTTACCGTTGACCATTCTATGGTTGTTCGGTATTTGAAGCAAATTGGAAAGGCGAAAAAACTTGATAAGTGAGTGCCTCATGAGCTGAGCAAAAATAAAAAAATAATTGTTATTTAGAAGTGCTGTCTTCTCCTATTCTACACAACGACAAACCATTTCTTGATCAGATTTTATTGATCAGATTGTGATGGGCAACAGAAAGTGGATTGTATACAACAACCAGCAATGACTAGCTCAGTGGCTGAACTGAGAAGAAGCTCCAAAGCACTTCCCAAAACCAAACTTTCACCAAAAAAAGTCATAGTCAATGTCTGGTGATCTGCTGCCACCAGTCTGATTCACTATAGCTTTCTGAATCCCGGCAAAACCATTACATCTGAGAAGTATGCTCAGCAAATCCATAAGATGCACCAAAAACTGCAATGCCCACAGTTGGCATTAGTCAACAGAAAGGACCCAGTTCTCCACGACAATGCCCTGCTGCATGCTGTACCACCAATGCTTCAAAAGAGGAACAACTGGGCTACAAAGTTTTTCCTCATCTGCCATATTCATCTGGTTTCTCACCAACTGACTACCACTTCTTCAAGTATCTTGACAATTTTTTCCAGGGACAACACTTCCACAACCAGCAGAATGCAGAAAACGCTTTCCTAGATTTCATCAGATCCCGAAACATGGATTTTTAACTACCGGAATAAACAAACTTTGGTCTCGTTGGCAAAAAATGTGTTGATTGCAATGGTTTCTATTTTGCTTAATAAAGATGTGTTTGAGCCTAGTTATAGTGATTTAAAAAGCAAGGTCTAAAACCGCAATTACTTTTGCACCAACCTAATAACATAAAGTTTTAGTTCATTTAGCCTATATAAACATTAACTTAGAAAAAAAATTCATATTGGATAACTAGAGTTATCTGGCTCTCATCCTTCTCCTCACTAAAAAGGATAAAAACAAAAAATACACAACAATATTTTAACTAGAGTGACCAAGAAAGTACAATGGAGATTATGAGGGGAATGACAAAATCTCCATGGAGGATGGAATCTCAGGATAACACCATAGAAAGGGAGAGATAGGAGTGAGGGAATCTGCCTCTGCCACATTCTCTCTTTTGCCAGGGTTGTCTCAGAGTTAGGGGTATTTGTTATAAAGAAAAGATAAACTGGAGATCCCCTGTGGAACGGATTGCTAGCAATCCTTGCTACAGGAGAGTCCTTTGGTTTTCACTGGCCCCAACTTCAGTATGTAAAGTAGCTTGGGTTTTATGCAGCTGTATTCTCTCAGACTAGAAGCCCACATTTTGCAGCATTTTACCCCTGTGATGTAAGCTGCTATGACTCTGTGCCATCTTGAAACAGGACCCACAACTAAAGTACACTTGTCCCGAGGGGTGCTAGTAACAACTGACTCAATTCCTGAAGCCCCACTATCATTTCATAATGTGCACAGTGTACCTGCATAACCACAACCCAAGCTACAAGAGTTTATGCTAGCAGAATTAATAAAACCTTGACATATGTCTTATGTGGGCATATCGCACCTCCTGTAAACAGGCAGACCTGCACAGTGATGAAGCCACTGAACAGTCAATCAGCCACCTGATTCATGCATGTCTATGCCCAGTCTGACAGCCTGTACTACCATGGCCCTATTCTCCTGACAGACTACTACAAAGCTGGCTGGCATGCCACACTCACATACTCTTGTGCCTGCTGTGACAGCTAGTCTGGAAGCAGCTCTGCCACAGGGGACAGATTGCCACAGGCTCATCAAGCCCCACCACACCAGCACCCAGCTCGAGAGCTGATTCAGAGGTGACCCTATCTCTCCAGACAAACCACTGTAGAGACATCTGACACCACCATGCCAATACACACCTGTCCAAACGTCCAGAGTGACAACAGCAGCTTCACTTCCACAGAAAGAGAGCACACAGCTGTGTAACTCACTGTACCTACATGTGCCTGAGCCCAGCATAACAGTCAACTGGGCAGTGGCCACTACTAGCTAAAAAAGCCCAACAGATGACCTGTTGGCCTTTTGCATGTGCTTGACCCAACACTAGATCGGTGCTGCTACACCCAGTAAAATTGTGCCACCACCATTACAAACTCCCAGAGCATCACTACCGAAGCAATCACAGATATCAGTAACAAAGATTACAGCTGAAGAGATTACACAGAGACCATGCAACTGAGTCAACCCAGAACAAAGCCAAATCATATCCACCTGACACTCTAGGACACATCTACAGGATAAATTTTCTTTCTATAAAAGCGGTTCCATACAATTGTAAAAAGTGGCTATTTCACTAGATGTACAGATATCGACATAGAAGTACAAAAATACATGGAAAAGCAAGGAAACATGACACCCTCCAAAGAACACAGTAAGTCTTCAGTAACAGATCCCAAAGAAAAGGACATTAATGAAATGTCTTAAAATAATTCAAAATAATGATCTTAAAGATACTCAGGGAAGTACAAGGGAAACACACGAACAAAATAAAATTTTAAAACCCTCTGAACTAAATGAGAAATTCAACAAAGAGATGAATATCATAAGAACCAAATGTAAATCTTGGAGCTTAATAGTTCAATGGGTAAAATAAAAAATACACAATACACAATACACCCTTGGCCGGGCTCGGTGGCTCAGTCTGTAATCCCAGTACTTTGGAAGGCCGAGGCAAGTGAATTGCCTGAACCCATGGGTTTGAGACCTGCCCGGGCAACTTGGCAAGACCTCGTCTCTACAATAAATCAAAAACTAGCCGGGCGTGATAGTGCGCACCTGTAGTTCTGGCTACTTGGAAGGCTGAGGCGAAAGGATCGCCGGAGCCCAGCAGGTCGAGGTTGCAGTGGCCGGGAGCGTGCCACTGCACTCCAGTCTGGACGACAGAGTGAGACTTCAACCAAAAAATTACACATACACACACACACACACACACACACACTTGAAAGCTTCAACACAGACTATATCAAGAAGAAGAAAGAATTTCTGAATTTAAACACAGGTTTTTAAAAATTATCCAGAGGAGAAAAAAAGAAATAAGAATTTAAAAGAAATAAGGCTGGGCATGGTGGCTCAAGCCTGTAATCCCAGAACTTTGCGAGACCGAGGCAAGAAGATTGCTTGAGCCCACAGGTTCAAGACCAGCCTGGACAACTTTGTGAGCCCTCGTCTATACAATAAATCAAAAAATTAGCTGGGTGTGGTAGTGCGCACCTGTAGTTCCAGCTACTTGGAAGACTGAGGAAGAAGGATCACCTGAGCCCAGTAGGTCAAGGCTGTGGTGGTCATGAGTGTGCCACTGCACTCCAGCCTGGGCAATAGAGTGAGACTTCAACTCAAAAAAGAAAAATTTATATATATATATAATTTAAAAGAAATAATAATAAAGAAAGCTTACAAGACTTAAGGGGTACCATCAAGTGAACAATTTTCATATTATAGGATTTCCAAAAAGAGAAAATATGAAGAAAGACACACACAAAAAAACTATTTAATAATATAATGGCTAAAAACTTACCGAGTATTGAGAGAGATATGGGCATTCAGATTCAGGAAGCCTAATAGATTAAATTTAATCCAAAGATCCTCTTTGAGGCACATTGCAATCAAATTGTCAAAAGTCAAAGCAAAAAAATTCTAAAAGCTGCAAGAGAAAAGTTTCAAGTCACATATAAGGGAATCCACATAAGATATCAACAAATTTCTCAACAAAAATCTTGAAGGCCAGGAGAAAATAGAATGATATATTCAAAGTGCTGAAAGAAAAAAGTTATCATCAGTTAAGAATATTATATTTTGGCCAGATTTGGTGGCTTAGCCTGTAATCCCAGCACTTTGGGAGACCTAGGTGAGTGGATTTCCTGAGTCCATGGGTTCAAGACCAGCCCGAGCAACTTGGTGAGTCCTCATCTCTACAATAAATAAAAAATTAGCCCAGCATGGTAGCGCACACCTGTAGTTCTGGCCACATGGAAGGCTGAGGTGGAAGGATAACTGGAGCCCAGCAAGTTGACACTGGGGTGACTATGAGCATGCCACTGCACTCCAGCTTGGGCAACGGAGTGAGACTCCAACTTAAAAAAGAAAAAAAAAAGCATACTATATTTAGAAAGCTATTCTTCAAAAATAAAGGCAAAATAAGAACCTTCCCAGAGAAGCAAAAGCTGAAGAAAGTCATCACCAATAGACCAATCTTACAAAAAATGCTTATGCAAGTGCTACAATTGGAAATGAAAGGGTAATAGTTACTATGATGTTATGATATATATTTATATATTGATTATCATTCACAGTTCCTGGTTCATAAACTCCATAACCCTTGTTATGTCTTTTGCCACAATGTTGGGTGTATCAGCTTCAAAGTCAGGCCTCAGACATAAAATCTCTTCAACCTTCTGCCCTCCTTTCACCTGTCCCAAGGCAGAACGATATTCTTACCCCACCCACCTTAGACACTAGGGGGAGGAATGCTGATGTAATGGAGCTTCCATAAAAACTTGAGAGGACTGAGTTTGGAGAGCTTCCAGAGAGCTGAACACATGGTGGATGAAAGGAAGGTGAAGAACTCATCCACATGCCAGGAGTGTGGCATACCCCAACTCCACAGGGACAGAAGCTCCCCTGTACTCAGGATCCTTCTTTTCCTCTGGTTGTCTATTTATATCCTTGAATCATTTAAAATATTCTTTATAATAAAGCAGCAAATGTAAGTAAGTGTTTCCCTGAGTTCTATGAGCCTCTCTAGCAAATTGATCAAACCCAGAGAGGGAGTCTTAGGAACCCCAACTTGAAACCAACTGGTCAGAAGTTCCAGAGACCCAGACTTGCAACCAGTGTCTGGTGTTGGGGAAAGTCTCAGAGACTGAACCTTCACCCACAGGAATCTGATGCTATCTCTAGGTAGATAGTGTTGGAATTGGATTGTAGGGCACTCAGCTGATGTCCATTGCTTGGTGATTGGAGAAACCCCCACATTTGGTTTCCTCTGTGTTAATGGTTGTTGTGATGTGAGAGCAGAGGGAAAAACAGTTTGAGCTATTTGTCCCTAAAGAAATTGGGCAACCCTTTCAGGTCTCCTCCCACTGTGGGAGCTTTTCTATCCTCTCAATAAGTCATAAATCTTGCTTTCTCAAGAAAAGTATTACTATAATAAAAACACACTAAGTTATAAAATCAACATAGAGATAAATTTATAAATCAAATCAAAATACCTCAGTGATATAATGGTGCTATATAATTTATCTAATATAAATATTTAAAGAGAAAATGGTCATAAATTGTAACAGCTAAAATTAGTGGCTAAAAAATACATAATAAAGAGATAAGTTAAGACAACAAAATGTAAATTATGAAAGAGAGGAAGAAAATTTAGAGTACTTTTATGTGACCAATGTTAAATTGTTATTAGTTTAAAGTAATCTTATAACTACCAGACTCATTATGTAAGCCTCATGGCAACCACAAAGAAAGAAATTACAGTAGACACACAAAAGAAAGAGAGAGGCAGGGAAAAAAAAAGAAACAAATTATAGCACCACAGAAAACAACCAAACCACAGAGATAAAAAACAAAAAGTAAGAAACAAAGGATCCATAAAATCACCAGAAAAAAAAAATTAACAAAACTGCAGAAGTAAGTTTTTTTTTTTTTTTTCTTTGAGTTGGAGTCTCACTCTGTCGCCCAGACTGGAGTGCAGTGGCGGCTCCCGGCCACCGCAGCCTCGACTTGCTGGGCTCCGGCGATCCTTCCACCTCAGCCTTCCAAGTAGCTGGAATTACAGGCGCGCGCTACCACGCCCGGCTGATTTTTTGATTTATTGTAGAGATGAGGTCTCACTTGCCCAGGCGGGTCTCGAACCTGCAGGCTC